>OV651830.1:18742753-18917599 GCA_927349885.1 Psylliodes chrysocephalus
GACCTGAGCGTAGCAGCCTAATATTAGGGGATAATCTTTGTACCCTGTTAAGTACTTTTACCAATGATGGTCCCTTAATATAGTGGGGTATGCCTAGGGTAGTCGATCAGATTAGTAAAAAAAAGTCGATCCCCAAAAAAACTCGAGCGCATCAGATTTAAACAAAATAAGTTAATTACATGCAGAAAAGGAAATATCTTCAATAATCTGACGATTTGAGCGTGACATCAAAAATTGAGCGAGTCACTAGATTGCAAAAAAAATCGTTACCTTGAAATACTCGAGCGCAAATTTGGTTTTTTGCATTTTAAAGAAAATACTTGAAAAATTATAGAAATAATATATTCTGCAGATTTTCATAAGCCTAAGCACCTAAAATTAATAATAGAATGTTGTATGTACAACTACTGATGATTGTGTATTTCCCGCTCTGCGCCTCTCTTCCTTTCTCCACAGAATACTTATATATCCCAGAATCTCATCTTGCGGTGGAAGGGGAAAGTCAGATTTCTATAGATGCGTTTGGAGTAGCAAGCACAGATTAGCCTAGATCATTGGCGTGTCTGATAGTTTTATATTTGCGCTGTTTATAAATTTCAGTGGTGGCGTTGATTTTTCGCGTTTAATTGTGTTTAGTTGGATTCAACATATTATAATTTGTGTTTTTTTTTTATTTGTACATTTTAAAGTTTTTTTGCGTTTTACAGACTTTTTTAGATTTCCAAAAGATCGTGTGAGGTGAGTTAACTAAAATTTATATAAGAGAATGACCATATTCAAAATAAAAATTTTATGCTAATATAAATAATACAGTATTTTTAGATTTAAAAAATAATGGTTTTTAGGGCAAAAATGTGGTTAATTGCATGTGGACGAGAAGATCTGCAGGAAAATATTAATTCCATTGATAATTATAGACTGTGTGCTGCACACTTTGAGGAAAAAATGATAATAAAAAAGAATATGAAAACTCGGCTACTGCCAAATGCCTTTCCAACAATATTTCCTCATTTGGAGGGTTCCTCAACGAGTGTTCAAATTGCAAGTAGCTCTTCTAGAGAACCAAAACTTTTGTGCTAGTTTCAGTTCTTCGACCTCAAACGGATGTATCATTTGTACTTTTGAGCTCGAACAGCTCAAAAGTTGAAGGAACACGTTTTTCGATTTCTTTCGTTCACGATATCCCATGATCGAATCAACCGATTTTGATCGGACCAGCGGCGATCGACGTGGTTTTTCAAGGGTAAGAGCTGAATAGTTTTTGGAATCGATCGGTAGAGCCGTTCGAAAGTTATTCAGAAAAAACAGTTACCAGTTTCCAATTTTTTTTCGGGAAGTTAAAAATTTTTACTTTTTACTGTCAGATTAAAAAAATCCCTTTACAAAATTATCAGATTAAGAGTTATCACCACTAGAATATCAAGCTGAACCATCTGTATAAAATTCTGATGCGCACGAGTATTTCAATGTCACGATTTTTTTTTGCATTTTTGAGTATCGACTATAAACTTTTGGTCACGCCCAAACCGTCAGTCTTTATAATAGGATACTTTTTATCGTTTATTTAACCCCTCTTATGAATTTCTGACAAGCCCGAGAAAAATCATTTTTTTCCTAATTTCTACCTCTTAATACAGCTAACACCCACTATCAATCCGTCAGACTAATATTTATTTATTTATTTATTTACGGGCAAAGCCCAATTCAGTTTACATACAATAAAATACAATATAAAATAAAAAATACAATAAAATAGAATAGTGATTAAGTAAAATATATAATAAAATGGTTAGATAAAACAGTGGACATTAATGTACAGAACAGCAAATAAATTATAATGTGTTAAATGAAATTTATGGAATTGCTTGAGACGTTCAAATATTCAATGTAAGTAAGTGGTTCTTAAATCCTTGAACAGAACTGTTAAAAAGTCGAATATCATAAAGAGAGTTAGCTAGTCTAAGTGTTCTAGGAATAAAAGTATTAAACGCATAATTGTAACGGTGAAAAGGTACATGGAATGTTTGAATTTGTCTAGTAGTACGTGACGGCACAAAAAGATTAATTCTGGAAAGGAGGTCGGGGCAATTACACCTGCCATTGATAATATTGGACAGTATGGTAAGATCTTTTCGTTTCCTACGAACTTCCAGAGAAGGTATGTTTAAATATTGTTGCAATTCCGCATAATTGTAATAAATGTTAAACTTGAATGCTATGTATCTAAGAAAATTATTTTGAACTCCATCCAGTTTACTTTTATGAATTAAGTAGTGTGGGAACCAGACTGAGGAGCAATAATCAAGTTGTGTCCTAACTAAAGAGAAGTATAGCATTTTAATTGTGTTTATATTAGTGAAGTCTTGAGTTGTCCTCTTTACAAAGCCCAGCATTTTCATTGATTTTTGAACTGTCGCAGAGATATGACCATTAAAGCTCATGGAAGAGTCAAAGGTGATCCCTAGATCCTTGATTTGATCGACAGGGTCCAAAACATGTTGAAATAAACTATAATTATAAGTTATTAAATTATGGCTGCGACCAAATCGGATAATGTGACATTTGTTAGTATTTAGATCCATGCCATTACTAAAGCACCAACTTTCTAGTTTATTTAAATCCAACTGCAAAATCTGAGTGTCGGCATAGTCATGAATGATCTTGAAGCATTTCAAGTCATCTGCAAACAATAGGGCTTTAGTGTTAGGAAAGCAAGTTATGATGTCATTAATAAACAGGTTGAATAGTAGCGGTCCTAAGTGAGACCCTTGAGGAACACCCGAAGTAACTGGGAAAATTTGGGAATAATGATGATTTACTCGAACCTGTTGAGTCCTATTTGTTAGATAACTACCGAGCCATTGTAAGACAATCCCATCAATACCATATAAATTTAGCTTATGAACGAGAAGATCATGGTTCACCTTGTCAAAGGCCTTGGAAAAGTCTGTATATACAGAATCTACCTGTAAACCCTTCTCTAAAGCTTCAGACAGAAAGTTAGCATATGTTAATAAGCTTAGTTCAGCAGATTTGCCTGGCGAAAAACCAAATTGTTGGGAATTTAAGATATTGGAGCAGTCGTGAGTTAAAAAATCAGTTATTATACTTTCAAAGATTTTTGGGATTGTGCTTAGGATGGAAATGGGGCGATAATTTATTACATTAGATTTGTTACCCGATTTGTAAATGGGAGTAACATAAGAGAGTTTCCAAAAGTCAGGAAATTCACCTGTGCTCAGTGATTTGTTAAAGATATGAAAAAGTGGCCTAGATAATGCAAAATTAAATGTTTTGAGAAAAATGGGTGGAATTCCATCGGGACCTGACCCTTTATTAGTGTCAAGAGTTGACAGCTTAACATAGATCTTGGAAATTTGGATAAAATAAGAAGATACACATGTTGCAGATTGGATTTCACTTCCATTTAAATTTAGCGTTTGGTTCGTGTATACAGAAGAAAAGTGACTAGCAAATAGATTGGCAATGTCATTACCGCAGGAAGCCACTGTATCGTTTAATGTCATCGAGTCAGGTAAAGAATTATTTTCTCTCTTATTTTTTACAAATTTCCAGAACGCTTTAACATTTTTTACAACTGAATTCTCAGTACGGCTTACATAACTAGCATAACACTCTTTTGATAACATTTTGCATTGAGCTCTGAGTTGACTGAAATAATTGTAATGTTCAGGAGACTTAGTACATCTCTCTGTAAACAGGAGTTCGTAGACTGTATCACGTTATCAAACACTGACGCGCTTGAGTATTTTTTTTGGAACGATTTTTTTTACATTTTTGAAAATTCGTGCACGCTCTCCCCACCACTAAAAAGATATACATCATATAAACTTTTTTTCTGTTTAGCCGTTAATCTTCACGATCTCATAGGTCTTCAAAGCGTTCGGGTAAAAACGCATTTAGCCCTCTGAGCTCCCCTACTATTATAAAAACAGCATTAAGAAAGACAATATGCTCTATAAATTGCGCCAAATAATTAGCTTGTTTTTATTGATGGTCTTAAAATTTCTAGTAATATTTTTAAAGTGTAATATATGAGTAGCCTTAAATATAACTTATCTATATATAAAATTGTTTGTCCTGACTGACTGACTGACTAACTGACTGATTGACTGACTGACCTATCAACGTACAGCCAAAACTACTGAGCCTAGAAAGCTGAAATTTGGAACATAGGTTTATTTTATAACGTTAGCATCCGCTAAGAAAGGATTTTTGGAAATTTTAACTTTAAAGGAGGGAAATGGGAGGAAATGGGGGGAGGAAGCTTTTAATGAAACTCTTTGTTCTTTAAAATTAGAATCATGAAAATTTAAATTAGAGCTACTGAGCTTAAATAAATAATGACGTGTTTCAGGGTTTTTGGGTTTTTTACATTTTAAAGGGGGTAAAAGTTTGTAAGGGACTATCGATTTTTTTGTTCTCTATGAAGTTAGAAACATGAAAATTGGAATTGCAGATACTGACTACAAATTATTAATGACTTGTTTCAGGGTTTTTGGATTTTCACGTTTTGAGGGGGGAAATAGGGGGTGAAAATTTATTTGGGAGTATCCATGTTTTCGGTTCTCTTTAAAGTTAAAAACATGAAAATTGGAATTGCAGCTACTGAATACAAATTAATAATAATGTGTTTTAGGGTTTTTATATTTTTATATCTTGAGGGGGGCAATCGGGGGTAAAAGTTTGTATGGAAGTATAACTTTTTTTGTTCTCTTTGAAGTTAGAGACATGAAAATTGGAATTGCAGCTAATGAGTACAAATTAATAATGACGTGTTTTAGGATTTTTGGATTTTCACATTTTAAGGGGGGAAAACGGGGGGTGAAAGTTTATTTGGAAATATCGATTTTTTTTAAAGGTGGGAACTTGAAAATTGGAATTGTAGGTTCTCATCATAAATAAATAATGAAGTGTTTCATGGTTTTTGGATTTTCACATTTTAAGAGGGGGAAACGGGGGTAAAAATTAATAAAAAATTAATAAAAATTAATCAAAATTAATCAAAATTAATCAAAATTAATCAAAATTAATCAAAATTAATAAAAATTAATAGACATTAATAAACATTAATAAAAATTAATAAAAATTAATTAAAATTAACAAAAATTAATAAAAATTAATAAAAATTAATAAAAATTAATTAAAATTAACAAAAATTAATAAAAATTAATAAAAATTAATAAAAATTAATAAAAATTAATAAAAATTAATAAAAATTAATAAAAATTAATAAAAATTAATAAAAATTAATAAAAATTAATAAAAATTAATAAAAATTAATAAAAATTAATAAAAATTAATAAAAATTAATAAAAATTAATAAAAATTAATAAAAATTAATAAAAATTAATAAAAATTAATAAAAATTAATAAAAATTAATAAAAATTAATAAAAATTAATAAAAATTAATAAAAATTAATAAAAATTAATAAAAATTAATAAAAATTAATAAAAATCAATAAAAATTAATAAAAATTAATAAAAATTAATAAAAATTAATAAAAATTAATAAAAATTAATAAAAATTAATAAAAATTAAATTAATAAAAATTAATAAAAATTAATAAAAATTAATAAAAATTATTAAAAATTAATAAAAATTAATAAAAGTTAATAAAAATTAATAAAAATTAATAAAAATTAATAAAAATTAACAAAAATTAATAAAAATTAATAAAAATTAATAAAAATTAATAAAAATTAATAAAAGTTAATAAAAATTAATAAAAACTAATAAAAATTAATAAAAATTAATAAAAATTAATAAAAATTAATAAAAAATAATAAAAATTAATAAAAATTAATAAAAATTAATAAAAATTAATAAAAATTAATAAAAATTAATAAAAATTAATAAAAATTAATAAAAATTAATAAAAATTAATAAAAATTAATAAAAATTAATAAAAATTAATAAAAATTAATAAAAATTAATAAAAATTAATAAAAATTAATAAAAATTAATAAAAATTAATAAAAATTAATAAAAATTAATAAAAATTAATAAAAATTATTAAAAATTAATAAAAATTAATAAAAATTAATAAAAGTTAATAAAAATTAATAAAAATTAATAAAAATTAATAAAAATTAATAAAAATTAATAAAAATTAACAAAAATTAATAAAAATTAATAAAAATTAATAAAAATTAATAAAAGTTAATAAAAACTCATAAAAATTAATAAAAATTAATAAAAATTAATAAAAGTTAATAAAAATTAATAAAAATTAATAAAAATTAATAAAAATTAATAAAAATTAATAAAAATTAATAAAAATTAACAAAAATTAATAAAAATTAATAAAAATTGATAAAATTAATAAAAGTTAATAAAAATTAATAAAAATTAATAAAAATTAATAAAAATTAATAAAAATTAATAAAAATTAATAAAAATTAATAAAAATTAATAAAAATTAATAAAAATTAAATTAATAAAAATTAATAAAAATTAATAAAAATTAATAAAAATTAATAAAAATTAATAAAAATTAATAAAAATTAATAAAAATTAATAAAAATTATTAAAAATTAATAAAAATTAATAAAAATTAATAAAAGTTAATAAAAATTAATAAAAATTAATAAAAATTAATAAAAATTAATAAAAATTAATAAAAATTAGTAAAAATTAATAAAAATTAACAAAAATTAACAAAAATTAATAAAAATTAATAAAATTTAATAAAATTTAATAAAAGTTAATAAAAAACTAATAAAAATTAATAAAAATTAATAAAAGTTAATAAAAATGAATAAAAATTAATAAAAATTAATAAAAATTAATAAAAATTAATAAAAATTAATAAAAATTAATAAAAATTAACAAAAATTAATAAAAATTAATAAAAATTGATAAAATTAATAAAAGTTAATAAAAATTAATAAAAACTAATAAAAATTAATAAAAATTAATAAAAATTAATAAAAATTAATAAAAATTAATAAAAATTAATAAAAATTAATAAAAATTAATAAAAATTAATAAAAATTAATAAAAATTAATAAAAATTAATAAAAATTAAGAAAAATTAATGAAAATGAATAAAAATTATAAACATGAATAAAAAAGATTAAAAATTAAAAAAAAATTAATAAATATGAATAAATATAAAAAAAAAATGAATGAAAATCAATAAAACTAATAAAAATTAATAAAAACTTCCTTTTTTTTATATAAATAACACGACTATATGCGAGCAAAGTTGCAAGCAAAGCCGCGGGCAATAGCTAGTAACATATATTTCTGGAAATCGGGGACAAGTAGCGTCAAATGTATCTCGGAATTAATTAAATCTAAAAAAGTTTACAAACGCCGGATTTAGTGATAAATAATTAAAGATTTTGTTGAAAAATTATTTCAATTTTGGTTATTAAACATACAAAACAATTATTTGACATTTTTAAATTGCCAAAAATATCTTCATTTGCTTTTTTTGTATGGTTTATAATAACAATACATGGAGCTTGTATCCAAGTCTTCGTGTGGTAAGGCATATTATGTACATACGTCGCAACTGTGAATTTTAAGACATTTTTTTATTAAAAATCCGCATATATAATAAAATTTTCTTAAAACATATTAATATTTTGTGCATGCAATTCATTAATATGCTTGTTTATATTTACATTTTCGACAATATTGCCATCATTACACGTGATTTTGGAAAATGGCTCATCCTTACTAGTCCTACGAATTTCATGCAGCCTTACAAGTAAAGCATCCCTACCTGTTTCGCAGTTTTCAGTTCCAGAATGTAATAAATTTAAACATTGCAATTTTTTGAACGTCCTTTGAAATTGGACCGATGTAGGATTTACACAGTTACCATCATGGAGGAAGGTTAATTAAGAGTTGCAGATTCCTCACAGAAATTTGGCAATATGTTTACCTTCAGCGACATATGGAATAGTTTTGTGAAATTAATACTCAGTCAATAATATAGAAAGATGTAATGCTATTTTAGTTTGAAAATTGGCGGGCTTTTGAACTTACTTCGACAAAATATAAGAATTTTACATTTTTAATAGCATTTTTTTAATACGCATCTGAGGCGTATTAAAAAATGCAAATAAAAATGTAAAATTTTATGTTAAATCATTTTAGAAGTGTAAAATAAATGATACAAAATTGTATCAACTAAATCTTATTTGTAGAATCTTTATTGGTTACAACAATAAACATAATATACATTAAAGTTGAAGGTAGTAGCCATGTGTGAGTTATATGTTCAAAAATCTGATGTGTCCAACACATGACTTTCCTATCTAGTTATTATAGGCATTTTCCGGTTATTTTGTACAACCTATTGCAGCATCTCTATAAATGTTTAGAGGATAAACTAAATATATACATTTTACACATACATCTACCTCGAAACATTTTTCTATAGATATTCATTGAAAACGAAAATACAGAAAAATTTAAATTTAGCACTTTTCCATTACGGACCATTTTAGAAAAATCATGTATAAACAAAAATTATAGAAATCGATATCGCAAACAACTTTTAGTTCAACAATTTTCATAAAAATCAGAATTTTGCACATTTTGTCAAATTTCTCGAATACGGACCATTTCAGGAAATTTTGACAAAAAACAAAAATTATAGATAATAATATTAGAAGTAACTTTTATTTGAACAATTTTCTTCTCCAAACATAAATAACAGATATATTCCATAAAATATAAAAACGGCCTCCCATAAAGTACCCCCACAGATGTTCCAACTTTGTCCAAAATCTAATCATTTCACGTCAGGCCGAAATAAACCTTAAGTTTAAAATTTAATGTTTTTTCCTTTATCCGTTTTTGAGTTTTCTTCAAATTTCGAAATTTACACATTTTCTCAAATATCTCGAATACGGTCCATTTTAGAGAAATTATGTATAGGACAAAAATTATAGAGAATTATATTATAAACAACTTTTATTTGAACAATTTTTATAAAAAATTATGTTTTTTACATTTTGTCAAATTTCTCGAATACGGACCATTTTAGGAAAATTTTGCATAAAACAAAAATTATAGATAATTATATTAGAAGTAACTTTTATTTGAAGAATTTTCTTCTCCAAACGTAAATAACAGATATATTTCATAAAATATAAAAATGACCACCTATAAAGTACCCCCCCAGATGTTCCGACACTGCCCAAAATCTAATCAGCTCATTGGACGCTGAAACAAAGCTTAAGTTTAAAATTTGGTGTTTTTCTGTGTATCGGTTCATGAGTTATGCGTTATACAGACACACACACACACACACACACACACACACACAGACACACACACACACAGACATCATCGCGAAAATAGTCAAAACGGATTCAGGGGACCTCAAAACGTAAAAATCCGTCGAAAACTCGAGGTCGAAAAAAATCATGATTCCTATACTTTCCTTATATCTGTATACAGATAGGAAAGTAAAAAAGAGGTAAATAAAACAAGGGTGGTCCTTAAGATCTCACAAGAGTAATTTAATACGACCGGTTTCGAGGAGATCAGATTATCATCATCAGGTATGGTCTAAAATAGATAGGTAAAAACGAATGAGCTCATAACTAATAAAGTGGGTTTAAAAATTATGAAAGTTGTCAAATATCAAGAACTCACCCGTATTTCTCATCTATTTAAGACTAAGCTTAGAGATTATCACAGGGTCGGTGTAAAAAACAAGTATGCGAGTATTTTTTAAGAAATGCATAAAAACAATAGTTGCAACAAAAAAGTTGATGTCAAAACACAAGTAGGTCTAAAACTATTAATTAAAATTATTAAAATATTTCACGAACGGACAGACATTAAGACAAAACAAATTTAAAACTTTTTAAACCCTACAAGAACTAAAATGGGCTCTTAGACAACATGAAGTGTTTATAATTCTGAAGGTATAATTTTTTATTTTAGATTAAAGGTCCTAATTAACGCCCTCTAGATATAAATAGACGAATTAACAATTCTAATATTTAAGAAAAACAGTTTAGAGGTTGTCAAATTTAAATATTTTGACATCGGCTAATAGATGGCGTTGGCGAAATAAATGTTTCTTAATTAATAATATAGGTTTTAAAATGAATTATTTGAATTTGTATGTAATAATAAACAAAATGAAATAAATTAATTATTATTGTTACACGTAGAGTCTAGCATTAGCGTCGGAAAATAATTTTTAGATGTACTTAATGTTCAAATTAAGAAGTTGGTAACATATCAACGGAAAAAGAAGGGAAATTGGTATTAAAAAGAAAGAAAGAGAAAACGAAAAAAGAGAAAACTATTGATTTGGTTAGTTGTTTTTTGAACTAATGTGCTGAAAAATGAAAATGGAAAATGGAGACAGAGTAAAAATAGGGAATAGATAAGATAAGTATAACTAATGATTAAAGTCAATAGAATTTCATAGGGAGATTTTAAAGTAAGAGGGGGGTAATTTAAGGGAAAACGTAGAATTTTAAAAAAGAACTGAGAACGTGGGTGTGGATTCGGAAAAGACTTGTGAGTTTAGTGATAATGCATTGGTACTTTTTCTTAATCTAAATATTTCTAGGTTCTCCAAATTATTCAATATCAACTTGTTGTGGCAAATGTGGAGTACCCTAAAGCCATAACCTGAGTCAAAATCGTGATTGGACTCTACTAGATGGGTGGCAAAATGTGAGAAGCCGGAATACTGCCACAACCGGCTTAACTTAAAAGGAAATAGGATAGTAGAGATAGAATTAGAGTAGGGTACCTTTTTTAATTAATCAACTGGCACTTAGTAGCGTAGCTTCCTTTATCAGGAACTATGCCTAAGTTAATTAATAAAAAAGTACTAAGAAAGTGAAGAGAAAAGATGAGAGAAGAAAGAAATAAGCAACCTTTGTTTATAAGCTGTTCGGAAGCCGCTTTATCTCCGTGTATTATTAGTGAATTCGGTTTAATATTTCGTGGCGATAAGTAAAGTAGCAAACCTTCAATATTTCTCCAAAAGACAAATTATTACCTAAACACCGCACCTAGAATAATTAGTTAACCAAACAATTTACAATAATCCAGTAATTAGCGCTTCATCGATTTGTTATACAATAGAAAAAGAAACAATGAACAAATTATCATAAAATTGGATTTTATTTTAACACTGCAAATTATCCATGACAAATTGACACAAATCGATAAATCCCTGCTCACCGGGAAAACACTCTTAAATAGCAAAGCGATAAAGGTCAAAATTCGTTGCAGGTATGAAATTTAAACTATGCCATGTGCATTTACAACGCGATAAAGGTCAAAATCCCTTGTTAAGACACAAACCGGCTTTTTCTCCAAGAAAAAATACCCTTAGACAATTAATGAAATTCTAACGCAGCATTTAGCCAACAATTTACCTTAAAGACAAATAAAGAAAACGCTCTACATTACCTATTGCTAAACACTAAACCATTTCACTATAACCACACTTTGATTAAAACTAAACTCTCTGGAGATAAGAAAAGAAAGAAAGAGGTGGGTTGAATTTACAAAATTAAAAGTTGCCGGCGTTGATTGATTTTTTGATTTATTATTGGTAATCTTAAGTATTTTACATTTTCTAGGACATTTTATTTTCCTATTTCCCTGCTATAGGAGTTATCCTCCTTTTCAGGGTGGTCTGCCCTGATTGCAAAGTAACCTAGCTAGCTAATTTCCTAATAGTTGTGCGCGTGTGTGGGACCTGTGTGGCAGGTTGTGTTCCCCAAGAATATCGCCAATTTTGCTATTTCCAACCCCATATATGGACAAGTCCAAGTATGAGGTGGGGAATATGATTTAGGAAAACGCCACGATATTGTACATAGTTTTGAGATTTTCTAAATAAGTAATTGGGAAGGGTTTATCTTATGCTCAGCGGGGCTGATTCCAGCAGATCCTGGAGTTCAGCGGTGAGGGGGAGGTCTTGGGCGTCGGTGAGGAGTTTTAGATTAGGCTGAGGCATTTTTCTTTTCGGTTTACGAAAGAGAGGAAGTTGGTTGGGGCGCCATGGGGTTCGGAGTGTGTCTAGGGAGTGAGTGTTTGTGCTTTTCAGCGTGCGAGAGACGTACTGTTTCCTGAGGGTCTGGAAACGTGTGAGGATGGGGGTGTTAGGGGTGTTTAGGTAGACTTCTCCGCTGGGGGAGCGATAGGGGAGGTACTGGCAGCGTCTGAGAATACGTCTCTCGAGTGTGGTGAATTTGTCTGACAGGTGTGTGGGAAATACTCCATAGGGTATAGCTCTGTATTCGGCAACGGGTCGGATGAAGGAGTTATAAGTGTGAATAAGGGTGCTAGGGTTACAACGCCCCATTCGCCCGCACAAAGCTCCAAGGAGACTGGCTCGCTTTCGCATCTTGTCAAGAGTGCGTTGGACGTCAGAAGACCAGTTAAGTGTACGAGAAAATCGTACACCCAAATAATCGACTTCAGTCTGTTGGGCGAGCCTGACTCCCAGGAGATTTACGTTTACAAGTTGGGGGTTCTGGGAGGTTCTTTTGGAATTAGGGTGTTTGAAGACAATAAATTGAGTTTTCTGTGGATTTAATGAGACCCTCCATCTGCTACACCAGTGAGAGTACTGGTTCAACAGATTTTGGGTTCGAATATTTAGTTGGTTAGAATTTTTGGCTACCGAAATTAGAGCTGTGTCGTCTGCATATAGCAGGCATTTGGATGTGGGGTGGTTTGGGGGGGGGAGTGTCGTGTGTGTAGATGAGATAGAGGAGAGGGGCCAAGACGGAGCCCTGTGGGACTCCTGCTAGTGGGGTAAACGTGTCGGATAGGGAGTTGCCCACTTTGACGGTGATTTTTCTGTCAGTGAGGTAGGAGTGTATGAGTTTGGTGATTTGGGGGGGGACCTATGTTCATAAGTTTTTTGACTAGTCCGGCATGCCAGACTTGGTCAAAGGCTTTTTGAACATCAAGGAGAACGGCTGAGGAGATATGCTGGGAGTTTACCGCTGTGACAGCGGTAGTATGGAGGGAAGAGATTGCGTCCTGGGTGGAGTGGTGGGGTTTGAAACCATGTTGGGATTGGGGTATGATGTTTCTCTTCACAAAATTCCCAGATTCTTTCCTTGAGCAGAAGCTCGAGGAGTTTACCTAGGACTGATATGAGAGAGATGGGTCTGTATGAATTTAGGGATTTGGGGTCCTTTCCTGGTTTGGGGATCAAAATGGTGTTTGCGGATTTCCAGGCAAGTGGAAAATAGGATAGGGAGAGGCAGGAGTTTAGGATAAGAGTGAGGATGGGAAAGATGGTTTCAGGAAGATGCTTCAGCGTTCTCCTGTGGATGGAGTCAGGCCCGGAGGCCGTGTTTTTGCCTGCCTGGCAGGCGTATTGGATGTCTTGGGGGGTGAATGGGGCGGTAAGGGGGTTTTCGACATCCAAAGGGGAGAGTGGGGCGGCTAGTGTCTGAAGGACGTGTTGTTCGGTCTCGATTTTGAATTGTTCGTCAAAGTGGGGGTTGTCGGGGGTTCTGAGTGTGGCTTGGAGGTGAGTTTTGTGGGCCATGGCTTTCTCGTCGGGGGTGGAGTGAATTTGACCGTCGATTAGGAGGTGGGAGTGAGTTTTGGATTTTTGACCCGTGATTATACGGAATTTGTCCCAAAACTTGGAGCCGTCTCTATGATCCAAATTAGAAGTGGTATTGATTCATTGTTGTTGTTTGTGCAAGTTGATTTGGAGCCTGATCAGGGCATTGAGGCGGTTCCATTCTGTTTTGATGACAGGGTCGTGGGTACGGACGTATTGTCTATACAGGCGTCGTTTTTGGGAGATGAGAGTAAGGATGAATTGGGGGAGGGCTTTTTGGGCTGTGTTTATAGAAGTGATGGGGGTGGATGTTTCGACGGCGTGGGTGATGGAGGTTTGGACTTCGTCGATTATGGTGTCGATGTCCTGTGGGGGAGTTGAGCGGGCGTTGCTCTGGAATGTTAGTAGAGATAGTTCTCTGAAATAGGGGCCAATCTGCTTTTTTGAGGTTTCGGAAGGTGTGAATGGTAGCTCTTGGCGGGATAGGAGCTAGTAGAGATGTGTGTAACATCAAAGGAAGGTGATCGGAGGTGATCGTAACACCTATGAAGCATCTATCAGCAACCAGTCCAGTACAGGAGTCTGTCAGGAGGATGTGGTCGATGATAGATGATCCCAGGTGGGATACGAAGGTAGGGAGTCGGTTTGAGGCTCTGAATATGGGGAAGTCTATGAGCAGATTAGCTAGGCGGATTCCGTTAGGGTTAGAGGCGTGATCTCCGAACATGGTATGTCTGGAGTTCAAATCTCCAAGCAAAACGGCTCGTGGGAGAGAGGATAGGTATTCTATCAGTGGTAGGGAAATGATTTGGCCTGGGCGGTTGTAGTAAGAGATGATTGTTAATGGATTGTCTATCAGGAGGTCTATTGCTATTATGTCTAGTTCAGCTAGATGAGCTGGAAAAGTGTGAGAGTTGAATGGAATTGAATTTTTAATTAAAAGAGCATTCCCAAAAGAGTTTTGGGATTTATTTAAATGTACTGTTTGATACCCAGTGAAGCTGGGGGGAAGTTTTGACTTGGTGTCTGTAAGAGATAATATTTGCAGGTTTTCTGAATTTAAAAGATTTTTGATTAATGGCCTCTTCCGAGCGAGGCCATTACAGTTTATTGTGCCGATTAGACAGTCCATTAAAGGTCAGGGTTTATCGGGGAGTATGTGAAGATTGCTAAGTTTCCATGTCCTGTTACGGTGCATGAATGGCCGAATATGGCCGGGATTAGCGTTCCCAAGATTTTGGTGAGAATTTTTCGACGACTATTTGGTAGGAAGTTCATCAGAAGAGTCGAGAATAATTGGATAGAGATCTTGAGCTCTGATGTTAGCTCCTGGGGGGAGGGGGGGGGGGTGGATGTTGGGAGGGTGACAGGCGCTACCTGTTCGGGTTTCTGCGGGGGCTTTTGTCGTTTGGGGCATGTGATTGAGTAGGCATGGTGGTTGCCGCGACAATTTGGGCATTTTGGCACCTCTGACTTTTTACAGTCAGCTGGCCTGTGGTGCAGCCCGTCGTTGGGACAGGCGGGTTTTTTGGTACATTCTGAAGCCGAATGTCCAAGGCCGGTGCACTGGGTGCAATATTTGGGAATGGGAGGCAGGGGGTTTTGGTTGGAGGGTTCTACAGGGTGTCTTCGACCGAAGATGCCGAAGCCCTCTCGAATTAGGTAGGAGTAGTGCGACTCTGAAGGAGTCAGCACCCTGATGAAGGAAGTATATTCAAGCGTTTTCTGGGACCTTATCCTCCATACTTTAGTATAGGGGATGCTAAGGTCCTCGAGAACATCTTGGATTTCTTCCAGGGAGATATTTTTGTCAACCTGGCGGATGACAAGAGAGAATTGGGGGGCAGGGGGGGATCGAGTGATTTTTTTTGGGGGGTTTTGTGCGTATTTGGGATTAAGGATTAATTTGTTGTCCCCCATTCGCTGCCTTATGAGGGTCTGTAGTTCGGTGGGGGTTTTGGTAGAGGTGGTTTTGATTAGGGCGGTTTTGTTGAAGTTGGCCTTCACAAAAACGAGGTTCTGGCGGAATAGTTCCTGAGTATTCAGGATGTTAAATAAGGCCTTTTGGGTGGAGTAAGCTGTGGGGATGTTCCTGAGAACATATAGTGTTTGTGTAGGGCGGAGGGGTCTGTTGGGTAGGTTGTCGGGTTGTGTGGGGTTTGGGGCGGGATGTTGTGTTTTTAGGGGGGTGTTGTCACCATGGTGGTGACAAAAGGTTTATTGGGAGGAAGTTGCTGAGTTTGTTTGTTTAGTAATTGGGAGTCCCTGATCCGACTAGTGAGTTGCAACCTCACAACTCAAGGGCTGTTAACCCCGGCAATGGTGGCTTGACCCTAGTCGGATGACGTTTGTTAGTTATGTTATACTCACAATATTTTGGTCCAGTAGTCTTGAAGTCGTCTAGTAGTCCCAAGCTGAAAGAAATGGATTAGTTGTCGTTTATTATATGTTGACAGATCTATCTATTCGAATATTCGCTATGCGAAAAAATAACCTTTTTTAAGTAAAATTTCTAAAAAGAAATTTTCCAAAATTGGGCTATTGACCTGTGAAAAGAGGGGGTTAGTGTCGATCTATTATTCAATTTCCAAATCTTATTCGAAAATATTAGCCTTTTTTAAGAAAAACTCTAAAAATAATTTTTCGAAATAGGGCTATTTGATTAGTTCGCTTTTTAGGAATTCTTTTATGGAAATATTCTTCTAATTAAAATTTCTGAAAAGAAATTTCAAAAATACTAAATATAACCTAGGGTGCTTCTGCTTCAGGTGCTTCAGCGGGAGTGTGCTTTCGCAGTGACTTCCGCAACGCTTCTGATTTGTTTCGGCTGTTCTCGTCCGCTCGTCACACAGGTACCGTCTCGTACTGTTGCTGGATCTCGAATGTTGCCGGCGTTTCGATGAACCAGGGTTGCCAACTGGTCTTTACCGATTTACTCTCAAAAACTTTTCCGGATTACTCACAATTACTCTCAACTTCAAAATATCAATATTACTAGTTTTTTATATAAATCGTATATTTTGTACTCTTGCATTTTTGTTTGAATTTATTTTACTACTGTGCAATGTTGCCAAACATCAAAAGAGAAATTTTCAAAACAGATGCACCTATTTTTCTGTGCATTCACTATTTTAATAAACAAGTAATATACAGGTTGATTCATAACTATTAGGACATAGGCTAAAGGCAGGTTCTTTGGACAAAAATATGGCGATAGGACCAAATATACCTTCATAAAATATTGCTATGGAATAAGATACAGGGCGTTAAATTTGAATCCTGTCACTGTATATTTATGAATTGGCACAAAGGCATATTTTTCGACAAGGAATGATATTTTATATATTATTTCACATTTTTTTAAGGAGACGCCAAGTGAATGATTCCTGATGATGAAATTAAATGGTAGTTTTTTAAGAAACTTTTTAGTATTTTTGATTTGAAAATTTCACCCGTTTTCGAGAAAAACGCAATTGATCAACTCAGAAAATATTTCATTTATGAAAAGTTTGCTTTGCAATGTCATATAATTTGCTGTTAGATTATAGTCTATTATTATTACTATTATTATTATTATTATTTAACGCCCTGTATCTTATTCCACAGCAATATTTTATTAAGGTATATTTAGCACTATTGCCATATTTTGGTACAAATAGTCCCAATAGTTATGAATATATAAAACATCTTTGTAATCAGTTGGAAAAAAAACCCAGATAAAAAGGATTGGAGAATTAGAGTATCTTCTTTATTAACAGGCCAAATCATAATAAATCATTAATTCTAATACTTAAAAATAAAATCTACTAATAAAAATATATACTTTTAAAATGACCCAAAAAAAGATATTAATCGACGATTATTCACCTGTTACATTGACCAAGCAATAGAGGACGCTGCAATTTTAAAACTACAAAATTGTAATGACTGCTAAAAGTGCTAGGGGGGTAAAATTAGGCTTATATTAAAATTTTTAAAAAGAACACGGTTTTAATAAATTATCCGATCAGGATTTTGCCCAACTACCATGAATATACCCACGCTGACTTCCCGATTACTCACATATTACTCACAATTGCCCTTTACTCACAAAATTACTCACAGACTAGTAAATTACTCACAAATGTGAGGAATTACTCACAGATTGGCAACCCTGCGATGAACGGTCTTTTACACTCTCTCACGCCCCTCCTCTGACGTAGCGTAGCGTCATCACACATAGAACATTCGATAAACTTCGAATTAATAATACAGGGTGCACTCGAAAAGTTCCTTCTCAAATATTAAATGTAAAAATATGAAATAACAATTTCAATGACTTTAACGATATTTATTATCCTTTATGTTTGAATAATAAATATAAATATACAAAAAAAATAAAATCCTAACGAGTATCCAAATGCTCGTTACAATTTTTGTCGATTTCAAGTTTCTTCATTTATTAAGACCCTGTACACCTGACCTAACATATTAATATAGTAAATCTATTTTTTCGTCAAACAGAATTTTTTTATAATGACTTTTTCCTTAAAATAAAAATAAAGATTTTTCCATTTTGTCAACTCCATACGGGAGATGTTTAAAATATAACATTTTACTTTAAATCTTAATAATATACCTACATAACATAAGTAAATATAAATTGACGCTAAACTTTACGTGACGTTAACTAGGCACCTACCTACATCTTACTAACGGCCATATGCACCATTCTTCTGTTAATAGTTATCAGAGAGTTAACTACATAACTGACTGTTAAATTGACAATTTTGTATTCACCATTACAAAATACGACTAACAATCTGTTAAAGGCGTTGTTAATGTAACAAACCAAATTTGGCATGTTAATTTTATTTATCAGACTATTTTAATTTTACTTGTTTATTTTGAAGGGCTATATAAGGTTTTTTAGGATATGAACAGTAATATATACGTAACAGACTGATTTCTTACTGAAACTGGTAAATAGATGGTACATAGATGGTGCATAGCAAATTCTGTTAACACACTGTTATTTTTTATAATACTGTTAGATAACAGAGGACTTAGCTGGACAATGGTGCATATGGCCGTAATAGGTTTATAACTGACAAACTGACCCATAACCTAGGATTTTTTTTAAAAGTATACCATACATACCTACCTAATAGAATCTTTAAGAAACCGAAAAAATCTTTTAATACAGTTTATTCATATAGTTTTTTGCTGCACAACTTTACCCAGACATAGTAAAACACGTAAAAGGTAACAAATTAACACTGAAAAACAATTACTATATAAAAAGTGTCAAAAAATATCTATAATTCTACAAAAATAACAATAACTACATAATACACACATCACAAACAAAATAAATTTAAGGCCCACGCTATTGATTCCGAGCTGCTGCAACTTGTTTGTTTTTGTCGATATAAACGACGACAGTGACGCCACTGGCTTGATTGAGAGGTTAGACCCGAGAATACCGATCAAGGAGAAGCGACAGTAGCTGTCGGTGCCTTTGATATCGGATGTACCTTTTTCACAGCATGACTTAGATTGATACACTTAGATTATACAAACCTTAGATGGAACATAAGACACTGCGCATAATCCCATTTCAAAATGATTCACACCCACCAATCACAGTTGAGAACATCACATGTCAGACCGTTGTCCATCCAAATTTAATGTGTCAACGAGAATTAATTTGGTATTTTAGTGACTTAAATTTTGGAAATTAACGTTGAAAATGCCAAGATGTGTTGTAAAAAGCTTTATTTATAATAAACCTGCGAAATGTGACGGAGATAAAAGAAACTTATATTTATTTCGGTGAGATATTTAATTTTTAAAGATTCTGTCGACGTCCATATTTGTTGATTTGAAAATAAACAGAATCGGACTTGGTCATTGGTACATATTATAAGTAGCAAATAAAGGTTATTATTATAAACTGTTTACTATTTCTTGTTTCATAGGGAATCTTTTTTTAGGAAGTGAAAAGAGAAACATACAATCAAATACAAAAATATCAATTTCATTGCCAATTTATTCATTTCAAACTTCACAACTGGTTTCAATAGTTTTCTCAAAACTATTTATTTAGTAATTCTCTATAACAGTGTTACTCAAAGTGTAAAGCCAAAGTTTCCGCGAAGAAAATAATCACAATAAAAAAAAAAACAGTACTATCGCCACAAAATGGAGGGACCTTGCTTGAGGACCGTTTTTTGGGAAGTAATTTTTTTAAGTCACTAACAGGAAGGAGGATATGATTTTGCTTTAGAACTTTTTTTTATTTAATTTTTTTATGGGTGAAATGGATTTGGGATAATTTTTGCAAGGAATCTTTGGAATAAATCAAAAATAAATGATGCTCTTGTGCATTTTCAGCCGATTAAATTATTCGTAGATGCATCAAATGTGGGAATAAGGACCATGATATGTCATGTTTTTAAAAAAAAAAAAAAAAATATTGAGAAATCTATAGCTGCTGCTTCGCGTACCTTATCAAAGTCCGAACAAAAATATTCCCAAATTGAAAGAGAGGTCCTTGCAATAATTTTTGGCTTAAATAAATTTAATGAATATTTATATGGACATTTGCATAAAGTAGAACATTATGCAACTGATTACGAAAAGTTGATTATATCACCAGTTACGAAATGAAAACAAATAAAACTGCCTCTTTTTGGTTTATAAGTTGAAAAATCGAAAAATCGTGAAATCGAGAAATTGAGAAATCGAGAAATTGAAAAATCGAGAAATCGAGTAATCGAAAAATGTAAAAATCTAAAAATAAAAAATAAAAAATCGAAAAATCCAAAAATCCAAAAAACGAAAAATCGAAAAAACCAAATATCGAAAAAGAGGCAATGACATTTCACATTTGAAAATATGACATTACGTTTAAAAACAAAAAAGAAAACAAAAAAAGAAAAGCTGTAAATTGCGTTTAATTTTTAAAATAACACCGTTATTGAAAACTGACCAGAAATGTTGGGGGTAAAATTTTGACGTACTTATTTAAGGAAAATGTTTTTTTTTTTCAAATTTCTCGCGGATAATGTCAAAAATTAGATCGGCAACACTGCACATGTCCCTTATTTTTATTACTATTGAAAAAAAAAAAAAAACGTCGTAGGGCAATCAAATACAACAATTTTATAAAATATTTGATTGGAAGTACCTACACAAGAATGATGGTGAATCATTTTTCAACACAATTTTATAAATAATCAAGTCAAAATTAGAAAAAATATTGTATATAGGTTACGAAATGCCGTTTTGTGTAAGTCGTTCATGTTGCGGGAACTCGCTCCGCTCGTTTTACAAATATTTACTCGTTACACAAAATAAGGCATTTCGTAACTGGTTACATAAATAACTATTAATTGACTTTCTAATATTTTAATTCATTGAACGGTATTTTCCGTAAATAATTAAATCATAAATAATTACCAGGATATAAGTACCAAAACATTTTTTTCTCTTAGAACAGTAGGCCTATGTCAAATAAACTTAAACTATTATAACGAACGAAAAGGTAACCCATTTCTAATAAAATTTAGTTATTTATTTTATTTTGGTGTGATCGTAGAAAAAATCTTGTGTGTAATTCGAGCAAAAAGTACTTATAAACTTTTACTTTCACCGTTTTGTTAAACGAAGTTTAAAATACTAAACGAAGATTAAAATGACATTTTTATATTAACAAAAACGAAGTTTAAATTACTAAATGGAGTTTAAAATAACATTTTTACATTAACAATGTCATTTTAATCTTCGTTTAATAATTTAAACTTCGTTTGACACAACGGTGGAATCGGCCCTTAGCTAGTTATGTATTGATAAAGTGTTATTGCCCTTATCATACATGAATCGTGCTAACAAATAAAGTCAAACAAACGTCTCATAATTTTTCATCTTTTAATTACCCACCAAAATTAGGTACTACAATACAAATATTTAAGTCCGGCCCAGAACATCTCCCTACTCCTTCCACCCAGTTTTTCGGTTTTGGCAAAATTAGCGCAGCGAGAAATGCTTCCTATGTTACCTCTACCCTTTCTAACCTCTTTGTTGATACACAACTTAGCACGCTGAGAAAACATGCTTATTTTCTACACTGAGCGAAATAGTTTGGCAAATTATCTGAAATTATTGTTATAGTCCATGCGCAAATGTTGCAATGTGATTTAATTACATTGAAGTAGTTAGGGTTAATATCAATGGTGAAATTTCGGCACCAAAATATAATTCATTATGTAATAATTAATTATTTGTTATAAAAGTAAAAGACGTTTATTATTTTATAATTTATCTATAAAATTTGTTCAATATTTGGTTTATTTATTGTTAAAAATGTAATAAAAGTCCCATATTTAAATTAAATTACCTTTTCCTTAAGTAAAAATAAGGTAAATAAAATTAAGGGTGTCAAAAAAAATTAGGTAACAATTAAAAAGACATTAATGGACGTTTGCACCGACAATTTCTTAAGAGTTAAGTAACCCTTAAATCATAAGTGACCCTTAAATGCGGAGGCGTTGCACCGAACGAATGATTCCTTAACTTTACTAATCCAGCAAACCCCGCGTAGAGGCTTAATTTTCTGGTGACTTCTAGGGATTTTTTTGTTGATTATCCTTATAACTTGACGATTCTAACCTAATATTTTTTGGTTCATGGTCTAAAGCGTGCTAGAAGTTTTGTTGATTTTCTACATATTTATATACTGTTTGATTTTGTCCGATAATTTCAAATAGTTTTTTTTTAAATAATTAAAAAAGGTTAATTTTTTTCAACGATGGCAACAAAGAAGTTGGTTAATTGGCGAAACACAATTTTCTCTAAAAATAAAAAAAATCACTTCATATCGACTGGTTGTAAAACATAAACTTAGGTGCCTACCTATCATTAGGGTATTCCAGATCTACTTCTACTTGTTCCAACAGATGTAAAACTGTTTCTCTATAGAGTCTAAACCGTTTGAAAAATGAGATTATTCATTTCTTCAAAATAATTTGATCTCTCATAAAGGCGCCTAGGAAATCCGAAATTTATTAAATCTACAATATCTTGATAGTCGTTAAGCAATTGTAAATTAGCTGGATTCATATAAATTCTTTTCGCAAACAAACACTATTTTCTAAAGAAATAATTAACAATGTAAATATAAATACCACCATTAGGTTGTTTCAATACTGGCAATGGGTGGAATCCTTCCACCCTCAAGATCTCAACGAAACAAGTACTTTGTGTCAAATACTTACTAAAGAAGGTATATAGCCTGCAAATTTGGCCGCTTTAGTAGGAAACCCTTAAGGTTGGAATAAGTGGTACTAAAACATCGGTGCAACGAGTTTCGTATACTTAAGTATTACTTAACTTTAAGCTTCCCTTAAAATTGTCGGTGCAAAGTTTGAGAGGTTTAACTAAATATTTTCAAAGCTTTTAGGTTTAAAAAGTACTTACATATTTTTAGAATTTCTAGATTTATATTATATTAAAAGGACTTTCAAGTTTATTACTCATTTATGTAGAAACAAATGTTTTCTCGCCAAGTTAAACGAGATTTCATTTAGGGCCATTCGCACCGCTTCAGAATAAATTTCCCCTTAGTAAAGTGAAACTTATTATTTAAGTATTACTTATCGTAGTTTAATTCGCACCAGCCTATTAGAAAGCAACGATTAATTAAGTGTCGGATTGATTTGGCAACGTCAAGATTTTTCTAGAAAAAGAAGAAATAATGTCAAATTTGAATTTTATTTTGAATGTTTAATGTAAGCTGCGTTTAATGAGTGTATCGGATTCTTGCTGCGATTGGGGTAGTGGGATCAGCTTACTGAACGGTACGCTCAATTTACAAAAATTAAATTTGTATCGAACGATAATTCTAATTTAATGAAACGTAGCATTTTCAATTGAAAGTGAATATGTTTATTTGCCACTTGGAGTTTTCATCAACAATTTACAATAATTTTAATATTTAAGTATTTTTTTTTATCATTTTTATCACATTAATGCACAACCAGGTTGTTCTTCTAGCAGTCGTAAATAGGCGTTTTAGGTTGATTTTAAGAGGTTTCCCGCTCATCTTACTTAATAGAAGCAGATACTATCGCAAAAATGAAACGCTCCCAAATGATACGGATCGATATAACGCAATACGTACCGTAGAACGAAAGCGATTGGTATCGGTTGGGATTGTTATGTCTCACTGAACGCAGCAAAAGTTATGATTGTCACAGGCGCAGAAGAGAAAAAACTCTCTCCTGTGTCACAGGACTATTAAAAAAAATAGATAAACTAAGAAGTAATAAAGTAGAGCACGAAGTACAGCCATAATGAAAGT
This sequence comes from Psylliodes chrysocephalus, assembly GCA_927349885.1. NCBI lineage: Eukaryota > Metazoa > Arthropoda > Insecta > Coleoptera > Chrysomelidae > Psylliodes > Psylliodes chrysocephalus. Next base: position 18,766,653 of record OV651830.1, read on the forward strand.
AAAATTAGTATTAATTCAATTAGTTAATATAAAAAAATTATGGAAATCATACTAACGTTGAAAGATGGGGATGAGTTTAATGCTAATTTTACAAAAAAGATTCACAAAAAAAAAACACTTTATAAAAATGGTTATAATAATTGTGTTGTCTGTAAAAATATTTGAGTTGGAAACCTACATATTTATTATAAGGATACTATAAATTTGCTTTAATTTCATCAAGGCAATTAAGAATTTTCTTCGGCCAATTCAAATCGCAGTGTAAAAGTAATCGTTTTTTGTATATATTATTTTATATTCTTCGTAGTATCTTATATTAATGAAATCAAGCATTTTCAAAGCCTCTCATCTTCCATTATTTCCATTTTGTGTATTGCAATTTTACAAATGTTAATAAATCAATGACACAATGACAGTCAACATCACTCAAAATTATAAAAATTAAACATTTTAAGGTTAAGTAATGGTTTTAGCTGAAAAATTTCTGGGCTTAGTAAAGTGATTCTTAACACCTTGATAAGTGGAACTTTAATAACGGTGCAAACGGTTATGCCTTCTTAAGTGTCACTTAGATGCTAAGTAAAAGCGGTGCGAATGCCCTTAAGGTTTATGTATTTAGAGTTAAATACCTGGCCTGGCTATCGCCCAGACAATACAAATATGTCCATTGGACGTCCATTCGATATACAATTTTGGATGTCTAGACGTCCAAAAATTAGTTTTCTGGACTTCCGACATCCAATGGACGTCCAGTGAAGTATACAAATGGCACACTTTTGACCATTCAGAGGACGTCCAATTCTGGAATATATTTGGACGTCGAATACTGGACATTCAAAAAACGTCCAGGATTATATTTCCATTGAGGCCACATCCCCAATTTTTTTTACAGAACCGCAACTCACCAAACACTATTTTATATTATTAATAATTTGTTTATTATTTTCGCAAACCGCTATACACCATTTATTTATTATTTATTGCTTGACCTGAGCAGGAATCGAACTCACGACACATCCATTATCGTTTTACGCTTTTAATCGCTAGACGAGCTCAACCAAGGAACCACTTGAAAACTTTTTACTAGATACTGTTATAATTGAATAAAATTTCAAACTTCCGTTGATAGAATGAAATGCAATAGATTCAATTTGTCAATTTTTAATGACCAGTTATAATAAAAAAAAGAAGTATATATAGATGGGTATTATCTGGTAGGCTTAATAAATAATGACCTAAGATGGACGTCAAAATACTACTAAATTTAAAATTAAGTCCAAAAAGAGACGTTCTCTGGGTATCGATATTCAGCTGTCAATTTATTTAGCATAAACGGACGTACACTGGATGCCCGGATATGGACGTCCTGACCCTCAAATAGATCTAAAGTGGACGTCCATTGGACTATGTGTGCATAGACGAATTTTTAGAAACAGTACTTATTTAAGTAGGCACCAATATTTCCAAAATCAACTCCAGTATGATTCATTCAATAAATGTAAATATGAATGGGCAAAACACCTTTATATTGACATAATTGTAACTTCCAATTTAGCCATAATAAAGGGATTTCGCCCACTTTGACCAATCCTAATTGAAACACGCGAAATTATTATATTTTTTTAAATATAATTTCAAAATAAAATAAACAAAATCTGCAGTTCATTGTTTATTAAATTTATTTATAAGAAGAAAAACATATATTTCACAAAATACAATATCTACATATGAAAAATAAAATGTCAAAAATGATTAAATCATTATACTTAATATTTATGCAGTTGCGGCTCGTGGTAATTTGAAATGGGTGTTCACTTTTTCCAATAATTTTATCATTTGTAAGTTCGGATCAAAATCTTGTACAAGAGTCAATATCACTGTTTTTTTATTATTTGAGTTTGTATTAAGTGTAATTATTATTATCAACATCATACTGTTTTCAAGCATTACAACTATTAATAAATGAATATTTTAGTTAGTGTAATATTTGATTTTTTTTTAATACGTTGAAAACAATCTAAACATTATTAGTTAGTAAACTGACTTTTCCTCATAATTTGAGATTATTTTTAAATATATATCAGGTAATGTAGAAACTTTAGATTGATTTTTGTGTAAAAAATTTTATATGAAACTTTACCTACCATTTTTTAGTTTTTATTGTAAGTTTAATCATTTTCACAATTTGTCACAGATGTCAAATAAAAAATATATTTTTTAAATACCTTTTATTGGCAAATAAAATAAGAACTAAAATGTTTTAAATGTTTATTTTATAAGATCAGTCCCATCACAATACATATCACACAGACACAAACTAGAATAAAGATATATAATGCCTGGCATTCTGGAGGATACTCTTCGTAGTTTAACAGACCCCCGTAACCCCCATTTTCAACCAGATTGTTTTCACAATCAATAGGCCTCATCTGCTTTTAGAGATTGATGTTTGCTAAACATTTCAAGTTTATATCATTTTTCAGTTAGGATTTTTTTTTATATTTTAACCCCCCTTAATTCCCCCATATATTCATACTTTTTTCAGTATCAATAGGCTTTATCTTCTTATAAAGCTTAATTTTTACTAAAAAATTTCATGTTGATATCGCTTTTCGTTTTTAATTTAGATTTTTTTTTAATTTCAACCCATCTTAACCCCTTTTTTTAATCAGATTTGTTAAAAATCAATAAGCTTTGTCCCTCTTATAGAGCTTGATTTTTGCTTAAAATTTTCAAGTTGATTTCATTTCTCGTTTTTGACTTATCGTGTAGACAAAAAACCTGACATCGGACAGACAGACAAAATAAACCTATAATACTCTTCACAGAATACTGTATGAAGAGTAGAAAAAAAATGTATGAGGTAAAATAAACAATTTAAAAAGGTCAACAATAATATTCAACTTCTTTTATCAAAGGATACTAAAAGTTTGAAATAGCAGCACATAATTGAACACAGAAATCTGTGAACTAAACTAGTGAGATGCATATCGTCAAATGTTATCACACTTAATTCTCCATATGACACTTTCTAAGTGTATTTCACAGAACATTCCAAAGTATTCTTGCTTTAACTAATGTCTTACCCTCATGGCTGCTTTTGCACGTCCAAGTTTACTAAAAAATAATGTGTTTTAATAAATAATAGAATAATAACAATTTTGTTTAAATAGGTAAATCGGCTTCATCTGTATTTTTAAATTATTGTTTAATTATAGATAGTATATTAATGTTTTGATATGTACTTATAGGATTGATTAGCCAGAGCATGTAGATGTGGGATGTGACTTGTTAAATGCCTAATCAAAATCACAATTTACGTTTGATACTTATTTCGAGACTTTTTTCGAGACATTCTTTAGTACCAACTGTAAACTACTTTACCAATGCCCTTATTTTTATTTAATACCTGTAGTGATTCTAATTACAATAACATTTAATATTTTTGAAAATACTAAATTATACAAACAAGGCAATAAAAAAATATCATTAAAATAAAATATTTCTTGTTTGTATGTAACAAACGACCTTGGTTAGAGGGTAACACGATTGATAATTGTAAACATAACTTAATATAGGTAAACTATTTAAATGTACATACCATTTCTTAGGTAAAATTTCTCATGGAGTATATTAAATTAATTGGCTGATCCATTCTTCTGATTTAGACTTTTAAAGTGAAAACCATTTGTCTCTTTATCTTAATCAAATTTTTATTGTACATTTCCATAATGATGTCAAATAGTTACCTCATCAGAATAATTAAATTTTTCCTTTTAGCAGATTTTGTGGGAAAAAATTTACAGATTTTTTGTTTACTTCTTACTTCATAATATTTACAATTGTGTACAAAATAGACCATTTTGAAGTTGTCTTTGGATGGTCTAGATACTGAAACAAAATATAAAACAAATTATAGTCGTAAAACTTTATTACTGCTTTATTATAAAGTAAATAAACAAAATATAACCTTAAAATATTTTATTTATTTACCTTGCCTTAAAAGTTTTTCTTAAACAATAATTAGATTGACACACATCCTTCCAATTTATTAAAGTTGCAGTTCTCAATTAAACACATTCTTTTAAATAATCACAAATAAAATATTCTTAATTTTATTAAAATCGATGGAATGACAGTATTGACATTGACAGTTTGTACTTTGATTTGGTACATAGTTGCCAGAATGTTTTTGTTATGTACCAGATTTGTCTAAAAAATGTACCAGATTCCTTAAATGTACCAGATTTTTCGAATTCTATTTGCAGTAACATCTAAATTCATTGAAGAGGAAAAAAAGGGATCTTTATTGATAACGAACCCAAACAAGGAACACAATATATACATATATTTTACACATGAACACTGATGCATGCAGAATGTACTACATCTATTACAATTGTGAATTGTACTAGACTGGCAACACTGGTTTGGCAAACTTGTTTGTGAGCGGCGCGCCAATTAATTTGTTCTTTGACAGTTTGAAGGATCTGTTGGCATGTTTTCACCTCTTTTTAGCTATATGTATTCGTCAAATCGTCTCACTCGTGTTAGGCTCACTCATCATAATGCGCCACAGACAAGGTTTACTTAGGTATATTGTGCCACAGAGACGCGATCAGCCAGAAAGCAATGATGTACTAAAAAATATAGATTAACACGTATGAAAATAAAAATATTAAAATTAAATTTATATTTTTATTTTTTATTTATGTAATTTTAAAATAATGTGTCTTTATGAAATTGAACTGGGTGTTCACTGCACAAATGAACCAATGGAGAAACCGCCCCTGTATTTATGCATGTGATAAAATTCTTAGTTTCCTAATAACTTTTTTGGCACATTTTATATCTGTATTAGATTACCTAAGTGTGTAAAAATCTTCATCTTATTACTACACAAAACAAACACCAAAAAATATCACTTAACATTGCTCACGTACTAAACACAACTTGGACTGACTTTGACAGATAACATAATTTTGAGTGATACACAACTTAGTTTCGCACATGCGCGTTACAAAACGGTACACTGAAAACACCAAGCTGTCGCTTCTCCTTGATCGGTATTCTCGGGTTAGACCCCAAAATGGTGGTGTGCGCGTAGATGTGCGCGTAGCGTTGCCGCCAAGACAAGTTAGCCTGCCGATTGTTTCTTATGCCGTGGCTTCGCCTTCCACCACAATACGTCAACGTGACTTAGAGTGTCAATCTGCGTAAAATCATACCTTCTTTCTATAGTATCACCTGTATTTGCGGGGCATTTAAATTAAAGTGGCAGGTTTCCGAGATTATGAGTTTCATTCTGGCCATAAAACATCTGTTTATATCAAAAATATGTTTTTATAGAGGCAATTTAAAATACACCTTACATAATAATATAGACTATTCAAGTAATGTATTACTTTCTTTTATTTATTTAAAACGTGAAGGGTAATCAGACCACAGGAAATGGAACTTTAAATATGAATTTAGACCCTGGATTTAACATTTTATATGCATGTCAAAACATTATCGTGACTATCAAACAGCGTTGGATTTACTATGTCATATTTAATAGTTTTTTGAGAATCTCAAGGAACAGGCAATTGTTCTATTATAAAAATTTGACCATAATACCCTTTACAACATTCTCATTTATTATTCCAAAAATATTTTTATATATATTTTTTTAATATACCTACTGACGAGCAATATTTGAAATATGACAATTATACAATATAAACAAAGTACTTAATAAAATAATGGTAATTTGTTAGATTATTTAATTTTAAATTATTTATTGTTTCGGCCTTTACTTGATGAAAATCCATTTAATTTTGAAAGAGTAAAACCAAATTTGGTAGATTTTCACACTTTTATTTTAAAAATAAAAATTTTTAAACAAACACTAACATGACATATGTTTCGAAGTACAACTTCTTTTTCAAATGTGACTATTTACAATTCGGTATCCAATATATATACAAAATAATTTAACAAAACAAAGTACTTAAGAAAACATCAATAACATTACAAAATAAACTAACTATTTAAAGTAAATAAGGGTACTTAGGTAATTATAATATCCATCAAATAACAATAAGATAGCCCATTACCGGGATTATCTCACAGAAAACTGGGAAAGAGGTTTAATAAGGGTGAATTATTAATATCTAATTGATCATTTAGTAAGTTATCTGAATTTTTAAATCTATTTATTTCAAGTGTTTCTAAATGGTTTAATTTAAGGCTCTTATTTTCTACATGTAAAATTTCAAAGTTGTCTGTAAAAGAATGATTTTCGGCTAAAATATGATTTGAGTAAGTAGAATTACATTAAATTACCTAGTAACACAAAATTAGTATCGTTCGATGTAACAAACTTATTTCCTAGTATACCTCCTAAAGAAACAGTTAAGCTAGTAGAAAACTTATTAGATCGTAATCAAGTCAATATTATAATCAAAGAAGAAATCCTAAATTTGTTAAACATTTGCCTAAAACAAAATTATTTTCAATTTCAAAATAACATCTACTCAGCAAATGAAGGTCTTATTATGGGGAACCCATTAAGCCCGTTGCTTGCAGAAATTTTTATGGATAATATAGAAAATAAAATTCATAGCAATAATTTAAGTAAACATTGTCTGTATTGGCATAGATATGTTGATGATATATTGACTGCTTTTACTGGTACTAGTAGACAGTTAAATTCTTTATTAGTTTTTATCAATACTATACACCCTAATATTAAATTTACTATGGAAACAGAGAAGGATAATTCAATTAATTTTTTAGACTTAAATATTATTAAAAATAATAAAGGCCATAGTTTTGGGATATTTCATAAGCCATCACATACGGATATTACAATAAATAATAGTTCATCTCATCCATACAAACAAAAGCTGGCAGCATACAACAGTATGATCCATAGATTAGTTAATATTCCCCTTACCAAAGAGAACTTCACAAAAGAATTAAATATCATTAAACAAATCGCAGTAAATAATAATTTTAATTCAAAGTTAGTAGACAACATTTTAGAGAAAAAACTTTTTAAACAGGCTATTCAACAAGTTTATCCCATAATTAAAGATCCAAATTGCAGATATAAGAGTCTTACATATATAGGAGCTCCTAGTGAAAAGGTATCATCATATTTAAAAAACCAAAATATTAACGTAGCTTTTAAAACCAATAATACGCTTGGGAAGTATATTAAAAACAATAAGGGTAAAATTAATCCCAATAATAAATCGGGGGTATATAAATTAAATTGTGGTAGTTGTCCAAAATTGTATATTGGTCAAACAGGCCGTACTTTCAAAAAACGCTATTCCGAACATTATAATAGCTATACAAAAAACAAAAATAATTCTACTTACTCAAATCATATTTTAGCTGAAAATCATTCTTTTACAGACAACTTTGAAATTTTACATGTAGAAAATAAGAGCCTTAAATTAAACCATTTAGAAACACTTGAAATAAATAGATTTAAAAATTCAGATAACTTACTAAATGATCAATTAGATATTAATAATTCACCCTTATTAAACCTCTTTCCCAGTTTTCTGTGAGATAATCCCGGTAATGGGCTATCTTATTGTTATTTGATGGATATTATAATTACCTAAGTACCCTTATTTACTTTAAATAGTTAGTTTATTTTGTAATGTTATTGATGTTTTCTTAAGTACTTTGTTTTGTTAAATTATTTTGTATATATATTGGATACCGAATTGTAAATAGTCACATTTGAAAAAGAAGTTGTACTTCGAAACATATGTCATGTTAGTGTTTGTTTAAAAATTTTTATTTTTAAAATAAAAGTGTGAAAATCTACCAAATTTGGTTTTACTCTTTCAAAAATATTTAATTTTAAATTGTGTAACAGAATTTTTTTATTTGCAGATTTCCGTTCTTCTAATTCAAGATCGAAACATATCGACGAACACTTTGGGAAAGACTTCGTGGTTTGTGAATTTTGTGGAAGATTCATGACAAAAATGAATTTTTTTCGGCACCAATTAATTCATGTAGTAAAAAATAGATCAAGAAAAGTTTTTCTGAAAATTAACGACGTTTCCAGCATACAGACACATTTAATAAATCACAATAATGAAAAACCATTTAAATGTGACATTTGTTCCAAAGGATTTATTCGAAAATCTAACTTACAACAACATTTAATAATTCACGGCAAAGAAAAACTATTTAAATGCGACATTTGTTCAAAACGATTTAATTACAAATCTAAATTTGAAGAACATACGCAAATTCACAAAAATAAAAAACTATTTAAATGCGACATTTGTTTCAAAGGATTTAATCTAAAATCTAATTTACAAAAACATTTAATAATTCACAGTAATGAAAAATCATTTAAATGTGACGTTTGTTCAAAAGGATTTACTCGAAAATCTAACTTACAACAACATTTAATAAGTCACGGCAATGAAAAACCATTTAAATGTGACATTTGTTCAAAACAATTTAATTACAAATCTAACTTAGAAGAACATATACAAATTCACAGTAATGAAAAATTATTTAAATGTGACGTTTGTTCCAAAGGATTTAATCGAAAATCTAACTTACAACAACATTTAAAAATTCACAGTAATGAAAAATCATTTAAATGTAACATTTGTTCTAAAGGATTTAATCAAAAATCAAGTTTACGGACACATTTAATAATTCACAGTAATAAAAAACCATATAAATGTGACATTTGTTTAAAAGGATTTAATCACAAATCTAGCTTACGGATACATTTAGTAAATCACAGTAATGAAAAATCATTTAAATGTGACGTTTGTTCCAAAGGATTTATTACAAAATCTGGCTTACAGACACATTTATTAAATCACAGTAGTGAAAAACCATTTAACTGTAACATTTGTTCTAAAGGATTTATTCGAAAATCTAACTTAAAACAACATTTAATAAGTCACGGCAATGAAAAACCATTTAAATGTGACATTTGTTCAAAACGATTTAATCGAAATTCTTATTTACAACAACATTTAATAAATCATAATAATGAAAAATCATTTAAATGTGATATTTGTTCAAAAGGATTTAATCATAAATATATTTTACAAAGACATTTAATGGTTCACAGTAATGAAAAATCATTTAAATGTGACATTTGTTCCAAAGGGTTTAAAAGAAAATCTGATTTATCACAACATTTAATAATTCACGGCAATAAAAAATCATTTAAATGTGATATTTGTTCAAAAGGATTTAATTACAAATATAGCTTACGGATACATTTAATAAATCACAGTAATGTAAAATCATTTAAATGTGACGTTTGTTCCAAAGGATTTGTTACAAAATCTGGCTTACAGACACATTTATTAATTCACAGTAGTGAGAAACCATTTAAATGTGACATTTGTTCTAAAGGATTTATTCGAAAATTTAACTTACAACAACATTTAAAAATTCACAGTAATGAAAAATCATTTAAATGTAACATTTGTTCTAAAGGATTTAATCAAAAATCTAGTTTACGGACACATTTAATAATTCACAGTAATAAAAAACCATATAAATGTGACATTTGTTCTAAAGAATTTAATCAAAAATCTAACTTACAACAACATTTAATAATTCACGGTAATGAAAAACCATTTAAATGTAACATTTGTTTAAAAGGATTTAATCACAAATCTAGCTTACAGACACATTTATTAAATCACAATAGTGAAAAACCATTTAACTGTAACATTGTTCTAAAGGATTTATTCGAAAATCTAACTTACAACAACATTTAATAAGTCACGGCAATGAAAAACCCTTTAAATGTGACATTTGTTCAAAACGATTTAATTACAAATCTAACTTAGAAGAACATATACAAATTCACAGTAATGAAAAGTTATTTAAATGTGACGTTTGTTCCAAAGGATTTAATCGAAAAGATATCTTACAACAACATTTAAAAATTCACAGTAATGAAAAATCATTTAAATGTGACGTTTGTTTAAAAGGATTTAATCACAAATCTAGCTTACAGACACATTTATTAAATCACAATAGTGAAAAACCATTTAACTGTAACATTTGTTCTAAAGGATTTATTCGAAAATCTAACTTAAAACAACATTTAATAAGTCACGGCAATGAAAAACCATTTAAATGTGACATTTGTTCAAAACGATTTAATCGAAATTCTTATTTACAACAACATTTAATAAATCATAATAATGAAAAATCATTTAAATGTGATATTTGTTCAAAAGGATTTAATCATAAATATATTTTACAAAGACATTTAATGGTTCACAGTAATGAAAAATCATTTAAATGTGACATTTGTTCCAAAGGGTTTAAAAGAAAATCTGATTTATCACAACATTTAATAATTCACGGCAATAAAAAATCATTTAAATGTGATATTTGTTCAAAAGGATTTAATTACAAATATAGCTTACGGATACATTTAATAAATCACAGTAATGTAAAATCATTTAAATGTGACGTTTGTTCCAAAGGATTTGTTACAAAATCTGGCTTACAGACACATTTATTAATTCACAGTAGTGAGAAACCATTTAAATGTGACATTTGTTCTAAAGGATTTATTCGAAAATTTAACTTACAACAACATTTAAAAATTCACAGTAATGAAAAATCATTTAAATGTAACATTTGTTCTAAAGGATTTAATCAAAAATCTAGTTTACGGACACATTTAATAATTCACAGTAATAAAAAACCATATAAATGTGACATTTGTTCTAAAGAATTTAATCAAAAATCTAACTTACAACAACATTTAATAATTCACGGTAATGAAAAAACCATTTAAATGTAACATTTGTTTAAAAGGATTTAATCACAAATCTAGCTTACAGACACATTTATTAAATCACAATAGTGAAAAACCATTTAACTGTAACATTGTTCTAAAGGATTTATTCGAAAATCTAACTTACAACAACATTTAATAAGTCACGGCAATGAAAAACCCTTTAAATGTGACATTTGTTCAAAACGATTTAATTACAAATCTAACTTAGAAGAACATATACAAATTCACAGTAATGAAAAATTATTTAAATGTGACGTTTGTTCCAAAGGATTTAATCGAAAAGATATCTTACAACAACATTTAAAAATTCACAGTAATGAAAAATCACTTAAATGTAACATTTGTTCTAAAGGATTTAATCATAAATCTAATTTACGAAAACATTTAATAATTCACAATAATGAAAAATTTAATTAAAAATCTAATGTGTCCCACACATGACTTTCCTATCTAGCTATTATAGGAATTTTCCGGTTATTTTGTACAACCTATTGCAGCACCTCTATAAATGTTTAGAGGATAAACTAAATATATACATTTTCCACATCTACCTCGAAACATTTTTCTGTAGATATTCATTAAAAACGAAAATACTGAAAAATTTTAATTTAGGACTCTTCCTCCAATTTTTCCATTACGGTCCATTTTAGAAAAATCATGTATAAACAAAAATTATAAAGATCGATATCGTAAACAACTTTTAGTTCAACAATTTTCATAAAAATCAGAATTTTGCACATTTTGTCAAATTTCTCGAATATGGACCATTTCAGGAAATTATGACATCAAGCAAAAATTATAGATATATATTAAAAGTAACTTTTATTTGAACAATTTTTTTCTCCAAACATAAACAGACATTCCATAAAATATAAAAACGGCCTTCCATAAAGTACCCCCCAGATGTTTTGACTTTGTCCAAAATCTAATCATTTCACGTCAGGCCGAAATAAAACTTAAGTTTAAAATTTAATGTTTTTTCTTTATCCTTTTTGAGTTTTCTTCAAAATTCGAAATTTACACATTTTCTCAAATATTTCGAATACGGTCCATTTTAGAGAAATTATGTATAGAATAAAAATTATAAAGAATTATATTAAAAACAACTTTTATTTGAACAATTTTTATAAAAAATTATTTTTTTACATTTTGTCAAATTTCTCGAATACGGACTATTTTAGGAAAATTTTGTATTGAACAAAAATTGTAGATAATAATATAAGAAGTAACTTTTGTTTGAAGAATTTTCTTTTCCGAATGTAAATAACAGATATATTCCATAAAATATAAAAATTACCACCTATAAAGTACCCCCCCCCCCCCAGATGTTCCGATTCTGCCCTAAATCTAATCTGTTCATTGGACGCTGGAATAAAGCTTAAGTTTGCAATGGTGTTTTTCTGTATCGGTTCATGAGTTATGGGGGATACAGATACAGACAAACACACACACGCAGTGAACTATATAAACAACCCTTTAGGATTTTGTAATTGTTAATTTCGCACATATTTAGAATCAAACATATGGCAAAATCCCAAAGTGAGTAGCAAAAGCGACAATCTTCATTTGGTTTCCTTATTAATAAAAACTGTGACACATTTTTACTTTCCTATCTGTATACAGATATAAGGAAAGTATAGGAATCATGATTTTTATCGACCTCGAGTTTTCGACGGATTTTTACGTTTTGAGGTCCCCTGAATCCGTTTTGACTATTTTCGCGATGATGTGTGTGTGTGTGTGTGTGTGTGTGTGTCTGTGTCTGTGTCTGTGTCTGTGTCTGTGTCTGTGTCTGTGTCTGTGTCTGTGTCTGTGTCTGTGTCTGTGTCTGTGTCTGTGTCTGTGTCTGTGTCTGTGTCTGTGTCTGTGTCTGTGTCTGTGTGCGTGTGCGTGTGCGTGTGTGTGACTCTCTGTGTGTGTGTGTGTGTGTGTGTGTGTGTGTGTGTGTGTGTGTGTGTGTGTGTGTGTGTGTGTGTGTGTGTGTGTGTGTGTGTGTGTGTGTGTGTGTGTGTGTGTGTGTGTGTGTGTGTGTGTGTGTGTGTGTGTGTGTGTGTGTGTGTGTGTGTGTGTGTGTGTGTGTGTGTGTGTGTGTGTGTGTGTGTGTGTGTGTGTGTGTGTGTGTGTGTGTGTGTGTGTGTGTGTGTGTGTGTGTGTGTGTGTGTGTGTGTGTGTGTGTGTGTGTGTGTGTGTGTGTGTGTGTGTGTGTGTGTGTGTGTGTGTGTGTGTGTGTGTGTGTGTGTGTGTGTGTGTGTGTGTGTGTGTGTGTGTGTGTGTGTGTGTGTGTGTGTGTGTGTGTGTGTGTGTGTGTGTGTGTGTGTGTGTGTGTGTGTGTGTGTGTGTGTGTGTGTGTGTGTGTGTGTGTGTGTGTGTGTGTGTGTGTGTGTGTGTGTGTGTGTGTGTGTGTGTGTGTGTGTGTGTGTGTGTGTGTGTGTGTGTGTGTGTGTGTGTGTGTGTGTGTGTGTGTGTGTGTGTGTGTGTGTGTGTGTGTGTGTGTGTGTGTGTGTGTGTGTGTGTGTGTGTGTGTGTGTGTGTGTGTGTGTGTGTGTGTGTGTGTGTGTGTGTGTGTGTGTGTGTGTGTGTGTGTGTGTGTGTGTGTGTCTGTGTGTGTGTGTGTGTCTGTGTGTGTGTGTGTGTGTGTGTGTGTGTGTGTCTGTGTGTGCGTCTGTGTGTGTGCGTGTGTGTGTGCGTGTGTGTGTCTGTGTGTGTGTGTGTGTGTGTGTGTGTGTGTCTGTGTGTGTGTCTGTGTGCGTGTGCGTGTGCGTGTGCGTGTGTGTGTGTGTGTGTGTGTGTGTGTGTGTGTGTGTGTGTGTGTGTGTATGTGTGTGTGTGTGTGTGTGTGTGTGTGTGTGTGTGTGTGTGTGTGTGTGTGTCTATGTCGCATAACTCATGAACCGATACACAGAAAAACACCAAATTTTAAACTTAAGCTCTATTCTAGCGTCTAATGAACTGATTATATTTTGGGCAGAGTCGGAACATCTGGGGGGTACTTTATTGGTGGTCATTTTTATATTTTATGGAATATATCTGTTATTTACGTTTGGAGAAGGAAATTCTTTAAATAAAAGTTACTTCTTATATAATTATCTATAATTTTTGTTCTATACAAAATTTTCCTAAAATGGTCCGTATTCGAGAAATTTGACAAAATGTAAAAAAAAAATATTTTTTTATAAAAATTGTTCAAATAAAAGTTGTTTGTAATATAATTCTCTATAATTTTTATTCTATACAGAATTTCTCTAAAATGGACCGTATTTGAGATATTTGAGAAAATGTGTAAATTTCAAATTTTGAAGAAAACTCAAAAACGGATAAAGAAAAAACAATAAATTTTAAACTTAAGGTTTATTTCGGCCTGACGTGAAATGATTAGATTTTGGACAAAGTCGGAACATCTAGGGGGGTACTTTAAGGAAGGCCGTTTTTATATTTTATGGAATATATCTGTTATTTATGTTTGGAGAAGAAAATTTTTTAAATAAAAGTTACTTCTAATATTATTATCTATAATTTTTTTTTTATGTCAAAATTTCCTGAAATGGTCCGTATTCGAGAAATTTGACAAAATGTGAAAAATTTTGATTATTATGAAAATTGTTGAACTAAAAGTTGTTTGCGATACCGATCTCTATAATTTTTGTTTATACATGATTTTTCTAAAATGGACGGTAATGGAAAAGTGCTAAATTTAAATTTTTCAGTATTTTCGTTTTCACTGAATATCTATAGAAAAATGTTTCGAGGTAGATGTATGTGGACAATGTATATATTTAGTTTATCCTCTAAACTTTTATAGAGATGCTGCAATAGGTTGTACAAAATAACCGGAAAAAGCCTATAATAAAACTAGATAGGAAAGTCATGTGTTGGACACATCAGATTTTTAATATTTATGCTTCAGCATAAACACCAATAAATATAAAAAAATTAATAGAACAATTCTAAACCTTCCTAGGTAACCAGTTTTTCACAATTATTATTAAAAATTCTTAAAAATGAAAATTGCCGCTTTTAGTTCTAGACCTCTCACTTCCAAGATCCGAGTAATCGATATTCTCATGTAATAATTTACATACAAAATATATATTTTTTCTACAATCACATGGATATTGGCTTATCTACGCACATACCGTAAAATGGGGTGAATAGAAACAGGTTTCATGTTATTGTGTAACGCTACTGCGATGTTTGATGAGATAATGTTTAAATTGGTGTAAAACTTAGGTCTTAGTCTCTTCTAGATGAAGTGTACTAAAAATTATTTAAAAAAAATTAATTTGTATTTCATTTTTTTTTTTCGTTGTGTTTCTATTCACCCTACAAATGGGGTCAAAAGAAACACATACTTAATTGAGCGTTTGTATCTATTCATAGCATTGTGGGGTGTCTAGAGACTTCAAAAGAAAAATTCAGTTTGATTAAATCAGTTTTATTTAACACAAAAACCTTAAAACGAACTAAAAATAAAAAGTTCAATATATTCATCTACATAGTATATGTAAATATAAACAGATGAAGAAACCAAAAACATAAAAATTAAAAACATCAGTAAATAAAATTAGTATATTGTCAAATCACTGAGATTATCTGGAAAAGAAAGCATATCTTTGAATCGACCAGAGGAAAAAACAGTGGGAGAAGACAACCCTCGAACTATATCAGCATGATCTATGAACGACTCTTCAGTTGTTACAGAAAACTTCATTGTCTCGCCGCCCTTTTTATAAAAAAGTCCCACATACCCATCATCAACGAGATAACAAATTTTGATCACGTACAATCTAACAGACTGCTTGGGTCTTACCGTAGACTTTCGCAATTGCAAAATCTCCAGGGTGAAGGGTCTCGGTACTTTTACGTGTTGAAGGAATTTTCTTTATCTTCAGAAAATGATAGGTCCAATTTATCATCACTGTCTTGAAGGGAATATTTAGAGCTCACTGACGATGAATCTTCATCATTCGTTTTTGTATTTTTCATTGAACGAGTAGGATGTTTGCTTGAAGAAGCTACCGGTGTTACAGCTTGGTTGAAATCTGCAGGGTCGATATCAGCTTGATATTCCTGTATGCCGATGGTTTTACCTGGTTGAACAACACATTTTTTCCTAGTCTTCCGGGGTTTTGGGGTGTCTCCTTGCCTCAAACTTCTTAATAATTCTTTAAAAGTGTCGTCGATTGATTCAACGGTACACATCTGTTGGATGGGGTCAGTATTAGGTAGCATTGACAATACTTTGACTCGACATATAGGGACAATACCACATTTTTTGAAACCGGAAATAACATTATCTTGTTTAAATGTTGAACATAGCTGATTTAGCAAACCAGGAAATTTGTCTTTTGGAACAGTCGACTCATTTCTACCTGGACCTTTTTGCCAAGTTTCTAAAATATGACGCCAATATATCTTTACTGGACGAAAAAAAGCCACGTCCAGTGGCTGGGTCAGGTGGGTTGAATTGCTTGGGAGAAAAATGAATTTAATATTGTTCTCCTCACACAATCCAATTGCCTCCAATGACAGATGTGATGCTAAATTATCACCAATCAAAAACTTTTGTCCCTCAAGCCTTCGCAATTAGGGGACTGCTACAGTTTCAACCCAATCTTGAAAACAGAAGGCATCGAACCAGTCCGATTTTGTTCTATTGTAACGAGAGTTCTTAGGACCATTTTGAGTCCAACTTTGGTAGAGATGTAGGGCTTTATATACCACATAAGGAGGTAATATATTGCCGTCCCCAGCAGCAGCAAACATCACAGAAACCGAAGATTGGGTAGAGCTCATTACACGTGCCGGATATTTGCATCCTCTTCTGGTAATAACTTTCTTCCTCCCTGGGTCATCAGATACATTTGTCTCGTCATAATTAACGATGTTACTGTTATGTACTTAGTTATTTAATAAAACCATAATAAGACACAGACTAGCGATGCATGCTTTTTATTTAGCGAAAGCAGACATCCAGAACTGACTAACCATATTTCTTAAATCAGTCATACCAACAACTTTTATATCAGTGTTGCCAACCATTGGTGGCTAAACTCCCATCCATGGAAGTGGCTACACTTCCATAGGTAGGTTACATATATTACATTTCTCCCCTCATCAAAAACGACTACAAATCTAGCCTGGTTGGTTGTTTAATAAGCCTTCTTGGCCTAGTATGTATACCAGGTGAGACTTGGGTCTGAGGGTCCTCAACAGGGATAGTTGGGGTACTTAAACAAGCATTATGATTAGGTACTCCACTATTCTTAGTTAAACTAGGTGAGTGAAGCTCTGCAGTAGCTGGCGTATACTTATCAGTTACATTGTTTGAATTGTCATAGATATTAGGCACATCACTAACACAAGATTTCTCGGAGTCATCACTTCTACCGCACATTATTGGAATGCCATTGTTACCAATACAGTTATTATTTAAACGAATATCATTAGCATGCACCGATTTTACATTATCTCCAAACTGAACTAAATATGTACAATAGCTAAGCACCTTCAGTATTTTTCCCTTTTGCCACATGTGTGTATGAATATTTTTTACATATATTAAATCATTTACAGAGTACAATTGTTTTTTTCTAGGAATATCAGATTCTTTTTTTAAAAGTACATGTTGAACCGTTGGTTTTAGTAGGACAAACCTAGTTCTAGGTCTTATTTTAAAAATATTACAAGATGGGGCCAAGCCAGTAACTGTAGATGGTGTATTACGATATGTGAATAGAAAGTTTGTTAATTTACTAACTACAACACTCTTACTAATATTTTCCCCTTTTTCAAATAAAAACGCCTTTTCTAACCCTTTTTTGACGGTCTGTACCCCCCGTTCGGCCAAACCGTTACTTTGGGAGTGGTATGGAGGACTTTTTACCGGTTTTATTCCATTTGCTTGGCAAAATTTAATAAATTGGTCAGAACTAAATGGTGGCCCATTGTCTGATACTAATTCAACGGGTAACCCAAAGGTAGAAAAAATATCTTTTAACTTTAAAATAGTTTCATTTGCAGTAGTTCCCTCATCCATAAGTTTTACTTCTATCCACTTACTTTTCTGATCAACTAAGATTAAAAATGTATATTTGAATTTATAAAAGAAATCAATATGACATCTATAAAAATTGACGGGTGCATTTGGCCAAGGAATTAATGGTTCCCTATTTGAAAAATTCTGGGTTTGTTGACAAATCTCACAGGATGCAATGAACTTTTCAATATCATTGTCGATACCAATCCACCAACAGTATCCTCTTAGTATCATCTTACTTCGGACAACGCCAAGATGTTGTTCATGAAACAAATGTAAGACTTCCTGTTGCAACGACCAGGAATAACCACCTTATTACCCAACAAAATTCAATTATTTTCCAGTGCCAAATCATACCTTTTTTCCAAAAAGGTTTTAATGTTTCATCTGTGATAGCTGTAGGCCATCCAGTCATTGTTAGTTCATATACTCTATTCAACACGGGGTCATGTTTTGTAGCAAATGCTATGTCTGATGCACTTAATGGCATACTATTTGTAACGTTAAATGAATAAATTGCACTTGAAATTTTAGTGTCATCTGACACTGGTAGGCGCGATAAACTGTCAGCATTTGCTATTAATGATCCTTTTCGGTACTCAATGTCATAGTTATATGCTGACAACGTTAAGTCCCATCTAGTTATTCGTGCCACAGCTGTAACAGGTATTCCCTTGTGACTACCAAATATAAATTTTAAGGGTTGATGATCACTGACCAACGTGAATTTTCTACCGAAAATATATTTGTGAAATTTATTCACTCCAAACATTATAGCGAGTGCCTCTCTCTCTATATTTAAGTATTGCTTTTCAGCTTTTGATAATGTAGCTGAAGCAAACAGTACAGGCTTTTCAACTCCATCAATTCGATGGCTCAATACTGCGCCAACACCATATCCACTGGAGTCACAAGCTATATAGATAGGTAAAGTAGGGTCATAGAATGTAAGTACCTCATCTGAGGTAATAAGTGTTTTGCTAAGCTGAAAACATTTCTCACACTCCTCGGACCAGTTAAAAACAATATCATTTTGACACAAGTCATAAAGAGGCTTCAACTTTGTTGATAGCATGGGTACGAAATTTCTATAATAATTAATCAAACCAATATAAGACCTTAGTTGGGTTATGTTTTCAGGGGAAGGTGCCTTTTCAATGCACTCTATTTTCTGTTTAGTAGGGTGAATATGGCCCAAGAACTGAACCGACGGCTTAAAGAACAAACATTTTTTAACATTAACTCTAACATTATATTCCCTTAATCTGCTTAATACACATTTATTATATTTTGATGACATTCTTCTAAGGTTTTCCCATGAATAAAAATATCATCCAAATAAACTTTAACCTTTGGCAAACCTGCCAGAATCGCTTCCATTATCGATTGAAATATAGCCGGAGCAGAACTGACTCCATATGTCAGCCTATTAAACCTAAACAGACCTAAATGCGTGTTGATTGTAAAAAGTTCTTTAGAAGTGTCATTAATTAGGAGTTGTTGTTGTTAAATCAAGCACAGTGAAGCATTTACTACCACTATGGTTAGCAAATATATCATTTGGTAATGGTAAAATACAGTGATCAGTATCAATAACTGTATTTAAGGATCTTTTAAAATCAACACAAATACGAATCTCTGACAAATCTTTTTTTGGTACAACTACAATGGGACTGGCCCAATTACTACTCTTAACTTTTGACAAAATACCGGATTCTACCATTTTCATTAACTCAGATTCGACTTTTTCTTTCAAAGCTCTCTGAAATATAGGTTTTGCTCCCGCTTTTAATTTTATGTCGACTTTGTACCCTTTAATGCAAAACTTTGGTTCATCTTTAAAAACCTCTTCAAAATTATATTTTACCTGTGATGTTAGTTTTTCATTTTTTTCTCCAACTTTAGAATCAACTTGACTTTGTTTACCGACCTGACTTTGTTTACTGACTTGACTTTGTTTACTGACTTGACTTTGTTTACTGACTTGACTTTCATTTATTGACACTGAACTAGACTTAACTGAATGTATATCATTAATATGTGAATAACTAGAAAAATTAGTATCCAATAAATAATTTTTCCAGTTTGGTTTTAATGCTGTCAACCAATTTCGTCCTAATAGTGGGATGAATATATTATTACTACGCAATACTACTAAAGGTAGTGTGTACTTTTCATCTTTATATTTTACATCTACTACAATTTGACCAACAATTGATACATTTTCCCCAGTTACAACTTTTAACTTAAATTTGACAGGTTGTAAAGCAATATTATAAAATAAATCATTATAATATTTTTCGTGAATAACTGATCTCCAAGCCCCCGTATCTATTTCCATAGTTAAAAATTGATTAGATACTAATAGTTTTACTTTTAGACTGTCCTCACTTTTACTATGTAAAAAATTTAAATGATACAGCTCACCAGCTTCATTTAAAAAGCCCAACTCTACTGAATCTTCTTCTTCTTCCTCTTCTTCATTCACACTCTCATATTCTTCTTCTTCCCCCAGTGTGGACTTTATTCCGACATAATACGGATCTAGCTGTATGCCCCATACGGTTGCAAGCATAACATTTCCAATTAATTGCTGGGCATCGGTTGTTATCCTGATGTATCCTTAGGCATCTTTTACAACTTGATTTATTTACCTGACTTGGGCCAGCTGCCTGATAATTGGAAAAAGGACGACTTTTATGGAACTGCTGGTGACTTTGACTGATATGTGACTGACTTCTATTCACCCTTGCTTTCTGTAACTTGTTTACGGGCATACCTTCTTGCACCATTACTTTTGCTTGTCCTTCTGCCAACTCCACGGCCAGAGCTGTTTGGTAAGCTTTTTCATATGTAAGACCATCTTCTGTGAGTAGCCTACGTCTTGCGGTCTCAGAACGTAATCCACATACAAATTTGTCACGTAAGGCTTCATTTAGAAAAGCGCCAAACTGACAGTGCACTGATAATCTCTTTAATTTTTCTGCATAATCTTTAACATTCTCTGAATTTTCTTGACTTGTGTTATAAAAATTATACCTTTCTGCAATTACGAGGCGCTTCGGACAGTAGTGTTCACGCAAGGCGTGCTTAAGCTCTTCATAAGACTTGCTAGCTACAGACGCTGGTGCTAAGATATTCTTCAAAACTCTGTAGGTCTCTCCTCCTATTAGTGTTAAAAATAATGGGACTTTCTTGTCGTTTTCGACTACATTACACAAAAACAACTGTTCTAATCGTTCGATGTATGTCGAGACATCGGATTCCTGCGGATTGAACGGCTCGATGGTGCCTATTAACGCCATTTCACTACTCGAATTCCTTTCTTCAGACTTTAGGTTATGTTTCGTGTGTGTTAAACACGTTAGACTTGACTTGCTCAAACTTTAACAATACTTTATCTTTGTGAGTTCGACACTACTCGTCGCCAATAGTATATTATGCAACGATCATGTAATGATGGTTATTAATACACGAGCATTAACCGGGATACGAAACGAGCCAAAGGCGAGTTTCGTATGGTTTATGCGAGTGTTTTAATAACCATTACATGAGAGTTGCATACGCTATTTTTTCTACACCCGATAAATAATCAAGACCTATAAATATTCTATTTATATTGGCATTGAACACAATAACAGTAATTACTCGTATTTCTATAAAAAATTCTACAAAATTGTAATTAATGGTATTACCTTGGGTATTGGTATTACCACAGATTTTTGGGGCAAAATATTTTGTACTGCATTTTCTCCTTTCTCCGATATGTGTGGAGGAGTCTTCTATATCGCTGATATCAGACATTTTAATATTATAATTATCGAAGTTTAGCTATCTACGAAAATTTAATACGTTTTGACAACTAAAACAATTACATAGGAATTTAGGACAAACGTCAAACATCATGCTTGATTGAAAAATTGTAGGTTTCTATTGATTAAAAATCTGTATCATAATGAAAAATCTGTATCATAATGGGTATCATTATGAAACGGATTATGGGCATATAAGTGCATTATTATAATACGGGTGTAGAAAAAATATGTTATGTACTTAGTTATTTAATAAAACCATAATAAGACACAGACTAGCGATGCATGCTTTTTATTTAGCGAAAGCAGACATCCAGAACTGACTAACCATATTTCTTAAATCAGTCATACCAACAACTTTTATATCAGTGTTGCCAACCATTGGTGGCTAAACTCCCATCCATGGAAGTGGCTACACTTCCATAGGTAGGTTACATATATTACAGTTACCAGCTGGTACGTCTTTCAATTCCACCTCGAGGTTGTCAAAGTATTCGTTTATCACCTCCGGAGAAATAGCAGCCCTGCTTCTTTTTATATTTTGGCACATCCTTAAAGATAAGGCTTGTTTATGTCTTTCGATGAAAGAATATACGAAGTCCCTACCAGGTAAATTGTCTGAACACTTTTATGCTTTTTCCCTGACGATCTAAATACTCTTTCACTAAGAGTCTTAATGTCAGGGAATCAATGGGATAACCGCAGTCTCCACATACCTGTAGTCTGTTTACAAGAATGGATTCCTCCATATCAGATAAAGCCGTCTGTCCACCTTGTTTTTTCATTTGTTTTCCCCGTTTGAAATGTCTGTAAAGCACGCTGAAATGAATGCCATGCTTTTCTGACGATTTTCTTAAACTTAACCCTGACCGTATATCTAGAATTGCACTTTTGATTTTTTCCTTAGAGTGCTTTTTATACTGTTTAGTAGTTTCACTACTTCCTTTGTATTTTCGGGGCATGTTTCGGGTACAATCTGAAAGGATACAACAAACTATGACTGCACAAACGTCGTTTCTGACAGATCATCTAGTTACAAACCTACTAATATAAGTTTATTACTTGTCCCAGACAGCACACCAAATCCTTTGGATATCTACTGAACATCCCAATATCCACTGAATGTCCAGTCCATGGTGGATATCTATTTTATATCCATAAAATGTAATTTATAGACATGCAAATGTCCATAAATAATAGTAATTATATAGCAAATTATTAAAAAATTACGCCATTGTGCTCGCCATTGTGGCTAATAGTACCGTTCAGATATTTAAAATTATTTTTTTTAAGGTGTATTCAATATCCCATGGACATCCACATATATCAAAGTCTTAGCGCGGACGCAAACCATCGTGGATAACTACTAGATGTAATTTTTGATTTTGCTTCCTAAGTATAGATGGCGATACCACTTTCGTATCTACTCATGCTCAACCCGCCATAATTGAGTTGATCGAACATTTTTTCGCATTAAGACTCTTTTAGAGATTGGAGTCGAGAATTTCCATTTATTGCTGAAGAGTCCTAATAAGGATGACTTTTTCCTTAGTGGGCAAACTCAAAGACAGATTGTTGGAAATATTTTTTATCTCTATTTTCTTTCGACGTTATCATTCATTTGGTTACTTATGAATGTCTACTAAAGATACCTATAAAATATTTTGCTGAATATCTGAATTCTATATCCTGGGATATAGACGGACATTTGGTTGGATATCCATATTTGGATATTGGATATCCACAAAATATATTCTGTGGATATCTCTGGGATTTCTTGTATTGTCTGGAAGATACTAATTAGATATTTTGCTGAATATCCATAGGATATCTTCTATATTCTGGATATAGACGGACATTTGGATATCCATATTAGATCCACGGAATATTTCTGATATCCTGTGGATATATTGGATATCCACAAAAGATATTCTGTGGATATCTTTGGGATTTGGTGTGTTGTCTGGGTGTGGGGTCAATAGAAACACTGTTTCTATTCACCCCACAGATTCTAAATAGAAACGTCACAAAAATCAAAAAATCATTGCTGACAAACTAATGTGAAATATCAAAAATTAAATATAAACCTATTGCTTAAAGACTGTGTGTAACGTTTAAAACGTACCAGTGATATATTACATTCAGTAGTTTGGTACTTCTGGGAGCTCCAAAAAATCACAAATCTTAACCTCAAAGTCAACTGTCAACAGAAGGAATTTACAGGTGTGCCAACATAACAAATTACAATTTTTCTATTAGTTTTAGCCCAGAATAATTACTAGTACAGAAGCGAAAGCATGCGTCGGTTCTTTTGATGTAGTGGTAGCCAATTATTCATTGACAGTTGACGTTATTTCCACTTAGGCTTACAATGGGAAAAATGTTTCAAATTTGAACACTGAGAAAAAGATTGAAATAAAAATGCATAAAGTTCTCTTTGACAAAATGAATGTATAATGCGATGCAAAGTATAATAATAATAAAATGTACAAGGTCAACAATAATAGCAGTTAATATTGCCTTTAGTCTAAAACACCACCAATCATTATTTATTTACACACACTATTTAAGTATTTACATTTAAAGGAAAATACTAGAAACGAATACAGATAATCAGTGGGTTGCAAGAACGTTCATTAAAATTTAGAAGCGTGATAAATTTTGACAGATGTTTAGACTGTAAATATTTTTACGTTCATGTCATTCAGAGTGTTCATCATTCTAATAGTTATGGGATCATTAGCTATTGATAGATTTAACAAGCATTCTTGCAATTGGGGGAATAACTATTAAAAGAGATAAATAGTATATACGGATATTATTTAAAAAAATTTAAATTAATAAAACTTATCCTAAGTATTTATATTACATAAAATTTTATAAATAAGCAGCCTTTATATTTCTGAGGTCTTAACTTTGTAAATGTCTACATTTCCTACGTTATTTAACATAATAATAATAATAATAATAGTTATTGGCAAAAGTAAATACATAAATAACAAATAACAATCGGTTATATGAGGTAATATGACAATAAATATTTGCAGATTCTACGAGGCTGGAATGCCTGTGTGTAGATTAAATATTTTATACAATTTTTGCACTAAACTAAACTAAGAACTAACAAAATTAAACGATTTAAAAATAATACATAGGTTTTATTACTCAAGTAATTTTTTTTTTTTTTTGCTGAATGAAATAAATTCTTTTTAATTTTCAACTAACGTGCGCAATTCTAGTCGATCTATTTCTTTAACAAATATTTTTAGAGCCTTTTTAAATTTAGAAATTGGTACTATATTTTTCAGTGTTTCAGGCAAATAATTAAACATTTTTGGTGCCATAAATTGGTAACTTTTTTGACCTATAGATTTGCACATATGCGGAATTAGAAATTTTTCCTTTTGGCGAGTAGCATACTGATGAGAGGAGTTATGCAGCTGTTTTTTGTTTAGGTACTGGTTTATGTTTATTCGAATAAAATAAAGTTGTCTTAAATCGTTTATTTCAGCTTCTTCGTACAAGTCATTGGAAGGGTACAGAAAGGGTTTATTCAAAATTATTCTTAAAAACCGTTTCTGCATTATTTCAAGCGGTTTAAGGTAAGTTTTGGCCATTCCCCCCCAGCTCACTATGCCATAACTTAGGTGAGATTCTACAAGGCTATAATATAGTATTTTCATTTGGGCATATGATAAAGCAAATTTAACTTGTTTAAATCTTCCTAGAATACATCGTAGTTTTTTAATTAAAAATGAAACATGTTTATCCCATTTAAGATGGCTATCTAGCATTATTCCTAAATATTTGATTTCTTTTCCGCCACTAATCGTAGTATTTTCATCTATATCTAGGGAATTGAAGTTAGGAAGATATGATGCATAGCTGGTAAACGGTAAGTATAAGGTTTTTGAATAATTGATAGAGAGTAAGCGGTTATCGAACCATTTCTTAACTTCCGTAAGACCGTGTTCTGTTAATGATTTTAATTCGGTCCAGGATGTATGGCTATATATAATGACTGTATCATCTGCAAACGACAAAATTTTTCCCCCTCCTTGCTTTACTTCGAATAAATTATTAAGATATATATTAAACAGTAATGGACCTAGTACAGTCCCTTGAGGTACTCCGCACGTAATATATTGATCTTCACTTAAATAATTTTTTATTTTAACTTTTTGTTTTCTTCCCAGTAAGTAGCTTTCTAGGAATTTGTATGGAATGCCTCGGACTCCCACATCTTCTAGACTTTCTAAAAGAAGTTGATGATCGACTGTATCAAATGCTTTTGATAAATCCAAGAATACCCCAATTGTAGGGATTTTTTTATCTATTTTGTCATAGACGTAAGATGTTAATTCTAAAATAGCATCGTTTGTAGATTTTCCTTCTCTAAACCCAAATTGCATTTTATTGAGTGTTTTATGTTTTGTTAGGAACATATTTAATCTTTTTTTTATAACTTTTTCAATTATCTTTGAAAATACTGATGTTAGAGATATGGGCCGATAATTGCTTACCTCCATTTTATCCTTGTTTTTATAAATCGGAATTATTATTGAATTTTTAAATATAGCTGGAAAACACCCGTCTTTAAAAGATTTATTTATTAGATATACTAGAGGTTGGAGTATGGTTTCCGATATACATTGAATATTTTTGGTTGTTATGTTATCTGGTCCTGGAGCACTATTTGTTTTTAGATCTGAAATAATTGATTTAATTTCGTTGGAGTTGGTTGGTAAAAGAAACAGTGAGTGGGGACAGGTTTTTTTTACTTCTTTATAGTTTAGGTTATTTTTTATTTTACTAGCTAGTTGTGTACCCACATTTGAAAAATAGTTGTTAAAGGCAGATGCAATAGCTTCGGGTTGTGTAATTATTTCATTTTTATTTTTTATTTCTTTTATTTCATTTGTGTTACTTGTTTTTGAGAGTATTTCATTGACTGTTTTCCAAAGTATTTTTGAATCTGTTTTGTTTTTAGTTATTAGATTTTTATAGTAATCTGTTTTTGATTTACTTATTAGTTTGCTTAAAGTTTGTTTATATTTATTGTATTCAAGTTTTAAGCTCTGATTGGTTGGGTCATTTTTGGTTTTTTTGTATATTTTATTTTTTTTATTTACCAACGTAACTAGAGAACCTGTTATCCAGTTTTTCCTTTTAACTTCATTAGTTTTAATTTTTTTATTTATTACAGATTTGTTTATTGCGGTTTGGATTATTTCTAAGAATGCTTCAGTTGCATCGTCTAAATCTTGTGTTTGAAAAACGGTATCCCAGATTGTTTTTGTAATATTTCTTTTCAGCATTTTCTCATCTACGTACTTTATATAGCGACTAGTGTTATCTATTATTTTCGTTTTATGCGGGAATACTATTTGAGTCATTGTTGTGGAATGATCAGTAATATTTGAATCAATTACTAATGGGATAATTGTGTCATAGTTATTTTTCCCCTTTCCATTAATAAATATGTGGTCTAAACATGTACCAGAGGATGGCCTCGTCGGCAAGTTTATTGCTGACAAGTAAGCATATTCACTTAATATGTTCTTGTATTTTGTAGTATTCTCGTTGGAGTCGTCTAGGATATCAATATTGATGTCCCCCAAAAATAAATTATAAGCAAAATTATCTGGTTGGTTTGTAAGTATTAGTTCCAGTTCATCAAGAAAGGGCTCTATCATAGTACTAGGTGAACGATAAAAAGCATTTACTATAATTGTATTATGTTCTATAATTAGTTTAAGTTGTATCATGTAAGTTCCATTTAAATTAATTAGTTTGTGGGAATGATATAGCTCTTTTTTGATGAATATAACGATTCCGTCATTTTGATTTAGTGAACCATTGTTATATACTGTGTGGTATTCAGGTAAATTAATTGAGGAAATATCATCTATAATTCTAGTTTCTGTAAGTATAATGCATTCTATGGGCACTCTTAGGTCAAAAAGGAAAACTTTAAATTCATCAAAATTTTTAAAAATACTTCGGATATTGTTGTGCATAATTTTAATGTTTGTATTTGCCTGATTCACTTCTAATATTTGTTTTGCTTCTTGCGAGTTATCTAGGTAGTAGCTTTCTAATTTGTCTATATTAAAATCACGAATATAGGGATTCATTTCATTGATTATTATTAATAAAATACCTAAACTAGCAAATACAATATTATACTAGTAATTAAAAATTTTTTTTTTTTTTTTAAATATAAAACTTACCCACTAGATACTAAATAATAGATAAAAGTTTAAAATTTTCTAAAATTATAAAATGTGTATTATAGTCTAGGAAACTATGTTTAAATTATATCCGCCTACCTAATTATGAAAAACAGATAACTAATAGCATATAATTAATTATATCACGATTCTCTACTTTTTACTGGTTCTTTGCCTAAGCAATCTATCCGTGGAATCCTTTATATCTCCATCTACTGGTTTTGTTCCTAATTTTGGCGTTTTAGGAGGATTACTGCTAGTGCTTGCAGTCCTTTTTGCTGGTACGGTTGCTATCTTTAGAGGTGCTGTATTTTTATTTGTTTCCTGGATTTGAGTTTTCTGAGTTTCCGAGTGATCGGGGCTTAGATTTGAGAATGGGTGTGAATCTTCCCTAGTGTTTGGGGTTGGAGGAGCACTGTTTGCCTTAATATTTTGTGAGATGTTGATTTCGCTATCTTTCTCCAAGTCTTCTGCTGAGGATTGCACACCCTTAACATGTTATTTATCGGTCAGATACCGAGTTTATATCACACTGCAATATAATATCTTCCTTCATAGATGTAGACTGTATTTTGTTAATACACAGAATTTGGCGCATTTAAACGGGTCTGTATCAGTCAGCAACACAGATATCATCGTGTATTTTAATGTACCGGTGTGGCCCTCTGGAAACAGTTTGAAATCATTTGCATATATTAAACAACTTGTGTCCAGGTTACTACCCTGTGAGAAACCTGTTGTGGAGTAGACATTGATTAGAAAAGCAGCTAACATTCTTGTGATTCTGTTGCTCGAACAGAAGATTCTAGGAAGTAGTTTTTATATTTTGGAATGCATTTATTATAAACACCTACCTATTAATTTTTTCTACGCTGAATCGTAAGTTGGTTAAAAGCTATTAATTAAATCTGAATGTGAAAGTTTAATAAATTAAAACACTTTAAGTAACTTTGTAATTTTTTAATAAAATAAAAACAAACAAAAACACTTAAAATACAAAGTAAATAACATTAAAAATATTACAAATGGGAAAGTATAATAATTTTTCTTTGGGTTTTATTATTTTTATCTCTTTTATTTTCTTTAATGTCTCTATTTATGTATTTTATTGTATAAAAAATTTCAAAACATACATTTTAGGAAAGTTTGAACATGGATGTTTTAATTCAATATCTTTCATAATAGCTAATAGTTTGTTAAACATATCTCACTAAATTGAGATAAAAATATTTTTTCTAATTGGTAAATATAATAAATAAAATTTTCACTTGGAGTACGAAGTCCTCCATATGTGCTTCTGTCGCTATCAAAAGCTTTGAAAAAAGTTAATAACTGACTTGTGTCCAAATTTTCACAATCCTTTGAAAATTTTGTACACACACGGAAAAAAAATTGTAGAACAAATTTCTACAATTGTAGATTTTTTCTCTACAATAAATAGTACATATAGGGACAGGGACAATTTGTAGTAAAAATTTCCAAATATTTGTGGAGAATGTATTGTAGAGTTATTATCTACAATATTTAGTAAAAATATCCAAATGCATCATAAGAATTGTTCTACAAATTGTTATAATTTTTGCTATTCATTGTATGAATTTATATTAAAAATGTATTGCGTTTTATGAAAATAAATACGAAAATTTTACACAATAAATAGTAAAAATTCATACAAATTGTAGTAATTTTTAATAAAATTTGTAGTAATATTCCATAATTATTATAATTATAACCTAGAAAAAAATGTTCCTTAATAAAATATTCAATTTATTGTTTTAATATAAAAGATACAAATTCTTAATTACATTATGTAATAAATAACAGTAATAATAGCGCCCTCAGTCTCAGTTGGCTTTTCTGCACCTGAAAAATATGAAATAAAAATTAATACCAATTGAACTGGTCATACCCTTAAAACGGGGATATTTATCACCTTTACACTGATTTGGATATTAAATGACTAAGTCAGATAACTAACAAAAATGAGAAAGTAGGTATGTCACAATTAAGACAAAAAAATATCATTGAACTTGGCACAAAATTCGATCGTTGGCCACAACTATTTTTTTTAAATAATCTACTAAGGTTATATAAATTAGTTATCTAAAGGTAAATTATTCAGAAACAATATTAAATGTACTTACCACCAATAGAATTTATTATTAAAATTTTCTCAAACGCATCGGTGCTTATAATATAATAATGTGTTATAGGTACTCGTATATGTACCATGCTTTGTTATGTGAACATGGCGAATGGCTACTGCTGTCTGGCCGTTTGTGATCGACGTCAGAAAACGTTGGCCAATAGCAGAATTTTGTTTTGTTCACATGACTAAGAATTTCTACAATATTGTAGAATATTTTTCAACAAAATTGAATGTTTATTATAAGAAGGTATGTAGAGTATTACTATTTTTTGTAGAGAAAATTTCTATTTTTTGTAGAGATAATTATTAATATTTGTACACATTTTTACAGAAGTTAGTAGTAGTAATTACGATAATTGTAATAAATTTCTACTTCTACAAACAATAGTAAAATATACTAAACATTGTGGACTTATTTCCTATTGTTGTAGCATTTTATTCGACAATTCAATTGCTACAATAATTAATAGTTTTTAACTATAAATTGTAGTAAAATTTTCTACAAATTGTTAAGTATTTTTCTACTACTACAACATTGTAGTAAAATTTTCTAGTCACATTTTTTTCCGTGCAAATCACATGTAAGTACACACAATGCTTTTTTAATTACATACCCACATACATATTTAAATGGATTTTGAAAAGTCATATCCTCCGATCGATAATCATAATCGTTAAGTACAATTGCTTTTGTATCAGTGTCTGGTACATAACAATTTATGGGAAAACATTTTTTTTGGATCAAAATTAATTAAAAGATTGTCAAGATCCTCTTTACAATTCGTATTACCAGAATGGAGATAACTTTGGCAAAATAGTTTTTTAAATGCCCGTTCAAATTGGATTGGTATGGGGTTTATTGAATTTCCACCTTGCTGCCTCACAGATCCAAAAAAATTTTCAAGACAATCACTGTTAAGCCGTCTAGTCTTAATATATTTAAAACCTTGATGAGACAATTTTGACCAAAGACTTAACAACCCATTGACATTTACTATCCAACATTTTTTAAATTTCGATTTGGCTGTTACATTCTTCCCCTCTTTGTCAAATAGTTCAATATATTTTAAAAAACTAAGCATCTCGTTTAAAAATTCTACTTGAAATATTTCACCTTGAAAAACTTTTTTATATTTATTATTTTCGTTTAAGTCATAGGAATTTAAAATATCAAAAAGATTATTACATTTTTCAATGAAATCAATAGTTCCTATTGCATCATTAGGAATGGCCCCAAGACTTAAATATACATTCATACCACTGGCTACCGTATGACTTAAAACTTGAGTAGCCAGTTTCACCTTTAATTTTTGAAAATTAGTGGGAAATAAAGGTGCCCTTGTTAATTTTGGTGCACATCTATAAAATTGTTGGCTATCTCGTTTATAAAAAGCTTCTACAAAACTCCAAGAAGTTTTCATATTATCGAAATGAATAACATTTTTTAATAAGTTATTTCGTGCCGCTTTTATTAAATGGCAAATGTCAAACAAATATATAACTTTCTTGCCACACACTTCTATTTCTGAGTTATCGATAGTGACTCCCAGTTCTATCGACAACTGTACGAAATTAGATCCCATGTCACTCACAATAGCATCTACAACTAAACCTAAATTAGTCAGTTTCCATGGTATAAAGAAATAAAAGGTAGGATATCAACAGTGTCAAAAATAGGACAGCCACGCGCATTACGTCACGCGTAGAGTTGGAATAGGCGCGAATTTAAAAATACTGACGAACTGTGAGGAAATACCTACACAACTTATAGAAATTTCATGAAATATCAGAAGTTAATTTTTTAGAAATTACATGAAATATCTAAGGATAATATTATGGGATAGGTAAAAGCGCTAGGAAGCAAAATAAATGCAAATACATACATGAAAAAATATTTATTTTAAGTAACAGTTTTTTGCATTTTTCTTTTTAATGTTTTATTTTTGTTATGCAAATTCGAATTAAGTTTTTTAATTTTGAAAAACATTCGACTTCTAAAGAATAATTCTTTAACTTTGTAAGAACAATTTACATTTGTTGATTGTTCAATTAATTTTGATATATATATATATATATATATATATATATATATATATATATATATATATATATATATATATATATATATATATGCCTTATCCAGATTTATGTAGTCTCCATTAAAGTCACTAAATATTTTTTCGAGTTTACTTATTTGTATCATAAAGGCATCTGAAGCTTTTATTAACCCGCCCTCTGAGAGATGATCAGTCCATGTATATGAAGTGCTAGGAGTGTCGAAATGTAAACACGGTTCTACGTTTAAGGTCTTGCAAATAAACCCTGCTAAATGTTCCAAACTATCATATTTCAGTTCGGAAAAACCGCTGCTATGAAATATATCTTGAGTGGGCAAGGCAATATTTGACTCTTTAATTTTCTGCAGAGAACTAGTAAGCAGTTCTTCAGATAATCCTTGCATATCTGGCGTGGAATCCTCTACCACATTTGCGTTAACGGGAAGATCTCCCATATTTTTTCCTATTATATAGTCCCTCATTCTATATTTGAATTCCAGCGCATCTGGATGATCGTGCAAACCTCCTTTAGCACGAATGACACCAAAAAAATGTTCCAACGCGTCTTGATTTAAACGGTAAGTTAATACATAAGAGAGTTGAAACTTTCTTTGGAGATCCTGAAATAGTAGTGGCAGAGCAGTGTTTGTCATAAGGATTCCTAAAAGTTAGAATGTTAAAGTATTAGAATTGTTTAAGTCTGCAGATATTACCTTTCTGAAACGGCATGAGGGTGGTTTTGTTTTTTACCATAACAGTTGCCATTAATTTGGACATCCTGTCCAATATGTCTTGTTGTGCCTCTAGTTGAAGTCCGTAGGCATGTTTTCTAGGACGAGTATCTTCGTTAGGGACTTTGACATTGAGGACATCAAACCAATCATTTACCTGTGTGAAAATGATAATATGTATCTATGAAAATGCGGGTACTAACGATTTAAAATATTTACCAGCTCAAAAAATTCGGAACATTCCATCCAGTTTTCATCAGCAAAGTATCCCAGCATGCCACTCCTGCTGACGGCCTTGGATATTGTCCGGGAAAATAATTTGCTAGCATATTTTACTTTCTGCCGTTGTGCACCTACCACGTGGACGCTGGCATGCGTTATTTTATGGGCAATAGATAATTCAGATTTACCGGTGAACTGCAGCAGTTTATCTATTATGTTAACGTTGATCTCATTATTATTGATCACAAAACCATAGTCAACAAAATTATTTCGAATTAATTTTAACAAGTGTGGCACGTCTGCGAAAACGTAAACTTTATTAGCAGCATCATTAGGACGTGGACGGGAAAAGTATGGTTTTGTATGGGTTACACCCAATTCCTTATGGAGTGACCTATTTCCACCGCCTAAATCACTGACGATACCGACCACTGAAAATCCAGCGTCTTCCACACTAGTAATAATACTATAGAGTTTATCTTTTGACATTTTACCATCGTAGTCAAAAAAAATGGGCTGTTTCCAGTGTCCTAACAAACCTCGGATAAGAACAACCTGGGCATAAGCATGCGGTAAGAGAACTTGATCAGACACCGTGTCGTAAGAGTACACACTTCGTATTTTCATCTCATCGAAGGACATAATACATATTTTTTCAGTCGAAGTTAAGTCTGTTCGGCTTATGAATTCGATAACAGGTTTTAATATCCCTGGGGAAATTTGGAAATTTTTTTTCCAAGATTTTAACGTTGAAACGGCTGGAAATGGAAAACCTCTTTTTAACAGTAACCGGTACGCTCTAGGGCCACTTGCATATAAAACGATGGCCTTTGAAATATCCTCGGCCTTCCATTTTAACCGACTAGATCCCCCAGAAAGCTTTTGGATATGCCTCGGTGAAAATACCTTTTCTACTGCAGCTTTTTCCTTCTCCAGCTGCCGAATTCTCCTTTGGAGTGCCTCTATAGTTGGTATTGACGCCATCGTATTAACGCTACAAACATTTAAACATATCAATAGCTGTCAAGTATATTGCAAAATGACAAAAAATTAAATAAAATAAAACTGTATCCTTAAAAATATAAAGCAAAACTAAAACCATACCCTTTGGTACGTGTAATAGGAATAATATTGTCAAAACTAGCAGTATTAAGTGCTACTTCATCGCAATCTCTAACGATTTCCTCTTGATTTTCGCTACAAATAAATACGAACGAAACAAATTAGTTAAACTAAATCAAACGCCACCAATACCATGCCCAAATATGGATTTAAAACAAAATGATGTACTAATTTAAAAAAAAGAAGGGTAAGTAAGCAGTAATAAGTCACGAAAACCCATACCTTTCCTTCACAATGTTCTTAATTATTTGTCGATGCTCTCTTTTGGCGGCCCGTGCATCTCGCCCCATTTTTGCACTGCAGTCACTAGTGGATGCTTCTTCAGTGTTGCTCGATTTTAGGGGCAAATTTAATATTGGTATAGCATCGGGTTTTAACAGTCGCTTATTCTTATAACCAGCGTAATTGAGAAGTTCTGCTTTGAGATCTCTCTTATAATCTAAATGTTGAAAATGCTTGGAACACACATGTGAATTTTCAGTTTGAAATTTATCTGCACGGCCACAGGCCACTGCCCACTTCTGACAAACCTCTTTCTGTCGAGGAAAGCGAAAAAACATAACTTCTTTTTTAAATGCTTTGCTTGTCACTTTTACATCCGTAAATTGCACACCGCATTTTTTATAAACGTTTTTCACTGATTCCACACACAAACAACAAAGTTAACAACATAATATAATAAAAATATTCTCTAAAAATCTTAACGACTTTATTTGTACACCATGGACTTAAAAAAACTACTGTGACATCTATCTGTCAAGTGATATTTTCTTCGCGCCAACTTTACAAACTCTACGCATGACGTCAGCGCCGCCATGACACCATGCGCGATATCCCCCCCTGGTCAGTTTCTCTATGCAATCAATTATTGTATTTTTAAGTTCCAAAGGTTCAAACTGGCCGGTAACAAAAAAATATGCTAGTGGCTGTTTCCAATTATTATAGAGGCCTCTAACCATAATTACCAAGGCGTGTTGAGCATATTCAAATTCTTTTATGCCTTTCCCTATATCTTTAAGACCAACAAGTTCGTCTCGACTAGTGTTGTAAAATAAATTTGACTTTAATGACATTTCGTCAATACAGATGGAACAATGTTTGTCAACGTCAATCAATGTTTGAACCTTTATTTCTAATGCTTTAAAAATAGCATCATTCTGTAACCCTGGCTTAGTAATTATTTTTTCTGTCATCTTCTGTAAACTTCGCTTATTTGGGAGGCATAAAATTTTTGACATAAAGGCCTATGCCCTAGGGCCCAAAAAGTATAAAGTTAAGGCAAATTGTTTGTATTGCTTTGGGTATCGCCTGGCTCTGGGTTGTTTGTTTTTTAATTCTGACTGAACTTTAATTATATCTGCGAGAGGTTGACCTAAATATTGTTCTTTGAAATCATTTATTGACCAGTTCCGTTTTCTAGGCAAAATTTGTTTCTTGTTAAGTTGTTTCCTCGATGCTTTTAATTTTTTTCTCAAGTTCATTTTTCTTGGAGATGATGCACTTAAAAATTTTGGTGTCTGGGATCCAACTGAAGGGGATAATTTTGGATGTGGCACAGACATAGATGTTGAAGCTACATTTTGAATGTTTATCCCACTAGGACCTGAAAAAATAAAATTTTGTAGTTTGAACAAAAAAATCTATATTATGTTTATTAAAAGTAATAAAATTAAATTGCCAAATCTTATTTTTTATTACCTGGCATTTTTAGAAAATCTTCAATTTACCTGGCTGGGACCTAAAAAAAATAACATTTGGTGTTTATAAAAAAAGCATCATATTTTAATTTATTATAAGGAAAACTTCAAGTTACAAAAGGTAAAGGACAATTTTTCATTATGATTTCTATCAATACCTGGCATGTTGAGAAAATCGTCGTCTTCAGGAATATTAACTATAACTGTATCTTCAACATCTATATTTTTAGACACATTATGTTCAAATATAGTTGGAACTGCATCGTCCCGTAAATGTTTCCGAGTTAATCCAACTGAATAAAACATTAGTTCAAAATGTTTCTCACACAATCTATAATTTTTGTGTAATTTTTCTGAAGTTTTACTCATCAAGTCTTCTCGATTACAGGCTTTCAACCACTCTACAATCCTGTAAAAAATAAAGTTTTTATGATCAAAAATCTCAACATAAAGGTGGATTTATAAACTACGTTCAGTGCGAGTTCAACATAAACAGAGCAGAATGACACGGTATGTTTTGGATAAGAAATTATAACGGATTCATAATTATTTTATAACCAACACCATCTACAAATATAATAAAAACAAAAATAACACCAAAATATAATTTTATTTTGTGGAATTTGTGGTTATGTCTTGCCAACTCGAACTGAGCGCAAACTGAACGTAGTTTATAAATCCACCCTAAAACAACAATTAATGGTCCAAAATAACAAAAAAACGTGTATTAGATACATTAAACATGGTGTTTGATATTTTCTATTAAACATCTTATATCATTTGCGATACTTGTCTTATGCTCAGATTTAAAAATTAATATATAACTACATTTCTACACCTAGTGTAACGTTATTGAAGTCAAATTATTACTTGCATAACAAAACTAATGTTGTACTCAAAATCAATTACTATACTGTTAACTTTTTATGATTTGATCTAATTTTTTAACAATCATTTTTAGTATATTTATGATGCACTGTTCACATACCTTTCAGGCTCCTTGGGAAACGAAAAAAAACTAGTTTGATAGTCAGTTTCAGGTGGACATGGGCGATAAGCGCATCTCTTTCGTCTTAGAGAAGCCATTTTATTCACCAAAATGGACCAAACAAGAGTCTTCAAACAATAAAAATAAGTTCCAATAATGTCTATCACAAACTAACTACTTACACTTAAAAACTAACTAACAAAAAACGAATAGTTTAGGAAACACAATTATAAAACAAAACCATAAATAATGCTCAGCAACTTATTTCTCAGAGATCGTAACCAAACACAAACAACAAATGGTTATAATGGATCAATAATGTTTGTTTTTGTTTACTGTTTTGACACTATTGACGTTGA
Organism: Psylliodes chrysocephalus; assembly: GCA_927349885.1. NCBI lineage: Eukaryota > Metazoa > Arthropoda > Insecta > Coleoptera > Chrysomelidae > Psylliodes > Psylliodes chrysocephalus. Next base: position 18,803,872 of record OV651830.1, read on the forward strand.
CACTATTTCCACTTACGGTCGACATGCGCACAAAAATTCGACCCCCTGAAATCGGTTAGCTTTCGCTTCTGTAATAGTAATTATTCTGGGGTTTTAGGTATAGCCAACTTCACGATGACCATAAACTTCTTCTTTTTTTTATTGTTTATTTATTATTTCCCGCCAAAAATTTAGCAATGTTTTGTTTCTAATTACCCCACTGTTTCTATTCACCCCATTTTACGGTACCACAAAACGAAAAAGTATGGTATTGCATTCAACTGAACGAATATATTTTATATCCGTTCTAGGTAGTGAGAACACTGCAAAAAAATTAAATCCACTAATCATATTTCATATTTTGGACACCCAATTACTATTATATTTAAAATTTTAAATAAGTGACAATTCTCTTAAACTAATTATTGTCAGTATAATTTTTAATTACTGAGATTAAATATAAATTAAGATGGGTTATTTTTGTGTAGAATCGATAAATAGCAGTTTTATTTAGTTCATATTTTGAAATAAATCTTAAATTTGAATCAAACTATATGAAACTAATTTTAATAGGAGTATTAAATGTGGAGGTGGAGCTAAGGCTATAGTATCTGACTTCCATGCGAGAGTTCCGGGTTCGAATCTAAGCGGGGGACTAACAAAAAAAAAATTATTTTTTTTCATTATTTTATTTTATAAATCAATAAAAGTCATAAATTATTTTAAAATTAGTTATTTTCTTTTAATAACCTAAATCATTTTTTTAAATTATAGATTTTGGATGTTGGATCGTAGAAAAAATATACTGTATAACTTGAGTGGATTGACCATGGCTATCATATTCACTCTTGTTGCACAAACTACTATTTTAATATGAAAGTTCTATTTATATAATGTTATTCCAGATGTATTTGTTATAAAATAAATTACGGCCTTGGATTGTTGTATTCAGTTCATATGAAATGGTATTGTATTTTTTTGTTTTTACTTAATTTTAAATAAAGTTTAAAACAAGACTTTGATGTTTTTTATTTTTAGAAATCTCTTAAAATCCATAAAAAAAAATAAGAAAAATCTATTTCGAATTTTTATGGTTTAAACTACAGATCATACATACTACAGATTGGAAAATCTCGTGTTTTGTGTTGACTCCTCAAAGGACCACGCACTTTTCTTATGCAAACGGGAGTACCGTCAAAATGTCTGAATGTTTGATATGTTAAATAACTTGATGTCCCCATCAAAAGTGTCCATGGGCCCAATCGTATCCTATAACTAGATTTTGAGATACAGGGTGTTGAAGTTAGAAATCCCTAATTCTTTAAAAAGGACACCATAAATCACCCTTAAATATTTTTGGAAGTTTTTTGCTCATTCTGTGTAGTTAAAATACATACTTAACTACTGTAATTAAAATATTGTACCTTACAGGGTGATTAATGATTCGGCAAATCTTTTTTGATCAAAGTAGGTATTCCCACCGAACAAAAATAGCTAAAATACCGAAAAAAAAAAAATGTCACCGTCAAAGTCTCTCAATATTTGATATCGTATAGTACTCGATGTACTCGTTCAAAATTCCTATTGGTAAAATTAGATCCTATGACTTCCTATGACTAGTTTTCCAATTATAACTTAATATGTACCAAATATATGAATTTTAAACAAATATATACTGACAAAATAGATATTTTCAAGAGAAATATCTTATATTAAATATTTTGATATACTGTTTTAGATTAAAAATATACCCCTTGTACTATTTTCAAAGAGACAAAAAAATCGTACTTATGTAAAAGGAAAAAATCAACAAAATGCTGAAATTGTTGGCAAAAAATAGAAAATAATTGCCTCTTAACTTGCGAGTTGTTTACATACAGGGTAATACATTATTGCGTTACAAAAAAAGTTCATTATACGGTAGGTATAAGTAGGATCTAGGGAAATGAATAATGATCGGTTTAAATGTTTATTTTGACTGGAGCATTGCCTCTTTATATTGTATATTTATATCAGATTGGGATCTCCTTTCCGCGTAAAGTGTTAGCCCCTGTAGGAATAGTGCACTGCTTGTATAATAGGGCAGGTCAAAAATTACCAAAAAAACATTAATTTAGGCTAGTGTGAAAAAATTGTGTTTTATGTGGTTTACACCCTATAAAAAAATTAGTGAAAAAATAAAATATTTAGCTGGGACCTTAGGGGTGAGAAATTAAAAAACTAAAAAAAATCAGCTTTGTGCAGCTCTTCGCTTGATTTAAAACTCAAGGGGTTTAGGGCAGCTACAAGATAATAAAACCGGTTTTGAATGTTAAATCAACCCAGAACTCACCACGAGGAGGTGGCCGCACTTCGAGTTCCACCCACCCATCCATTCCTCCATTTATCTCAATATATCTTACTTATTTATATAAAGAGATCATTACATTTTTGGCATGTCTTTTTTGGCTCAAGTTTAGCACGTATGTACGTAGAATTTTCACAACACCCAATTCTCTTTTCACTTTTTTGACATCGTTATTAATGTTCTCATAACTTGGAAAAATATAACAATAATAGCAATTACAAAGAACAACTGAATTTATTACAAACACTAAAGATATAAATTCAGATACTTTGTAAGGTATATAAGAAAACAAAAGTCAAATATTAAATTAAAAGAACAGCCTATTAGGTGCAAATACGAGATGGTAATATCAATTAATTTTCTTCTACTATGGGACCGAGATCGATATTTTCTGGAAATAATCGGTCTGCTGCATCATCGATGCTATTTAGTAAACGTGTTGTTGGAAATCTTATATTATTCTGGTGCCTTGCATAACCAAGAAACCATAACACTGATGCAACATGTGCGCAAGTACTTAAAGTTCTCGATCCGCATGGACATGTACAATAATAGTAGAAAATTGGATCAATATTTGTTGATAATAAAATGAAGATGGAGAACGTAAAAAATATTATTTCAGAAAAAATCGTTTTTATTCAAATCTTTCAAAATTGACAAAATTACAAAAATCTATGAAACCATAGCGATTCGGATTATTTTGAAACTAGGGCAACGATATGATTCCTAAGATCCCCAACATACTCCCCGCTTAAGGAGAAGAATAATAAAATATACAAAAGAAATAAAATACAATAATAAAAATAACTAAAGCCCAAGCCGAGAAGGTGGTTTAACTATTCTTCCTGCTCTTGTCACCGTTCTGGATTCAACATTTTCAATCGTCCTTCCTTCTTCTTTCTGTTTTATCTCTTTCGTCATTCTGTTTGTTATTCGATCTCGATTTTCTTTGTCTGTTTTCAGAAGCTTATTACATTGTTCGGTTTGACTTATTTCTAAGGGGCAAACACGTTGAAATGGTCTTAAAAGTTCTCCCTTTTGTGTTTTAATTCTTACTGTTCTTGGAATTCCATCTTTTCCCTGAATAACTTCTGTTATTCTACATATTGGCCACTGAATCTTTTTTATATTATCTTGACCAACAAGTACAATATCTCCAATTTTTAAAACTGTATTACCCTTCTTTTGACGACTGAAGACTAGTTCTCCCAGATATTCGTTCCTAAATCGAGTACGTATATCATCTCTTAATTTTTGTATGTAGCGATACCGTGCAACTATGTGATTTCTGTCTATGGAGTCTAGATCTGGGACGTCACTGCCTGGTGCATCATTTAAAAACATGGATGGAGTCAAAGGATTTAAGGAGTTATTGTCTTCATAGATGTAGGTTAAGAGTCTACTATTAATAATGGCCTCGCAATCACACAAAACCATCATTAACTCATCATAACTGACACAAGCTTTTCCTAAATTGCGTTATAACAATTCTTGAACCAATCTTACCATTCTCTCCCAGAATCCTCCCCACCACGCAGCAGTAGGTACATTAAATATCCATTTTATTTTGTGTACTGAAGAGTACTCTAAAATTGTGTTCCAGTTTATTTGTTGTAGTGCATTATTAGTTTCTACAAAGTTTGTTCCGTTATCAGAATATATTATACGTGTACGACCTTTTCTTGCGACAAATCTTAATGCCATAATAAAAGCATCTGCTGAAACTGAATTAATTAATACGAGATGTACGGCTCTATAAACCGCACAAGTGAAAAGAACTAGCCAGGCCTTCGTTCCACCTTTCAAATACAATGGGCCTGCTAAGTCTATCCCACAAATTTCGAAAGCGGCTGCATTACTTATTCTTTCGTTCGGCAAAGGTGGCATTGGTACTTCAACTGCTTTGGTCCTAAATCTTTTGCAAATAGTGCATTGGAATATTACCTTCTTAATTGTGCGTCTTTCTCTCAGTATCCAGTACTTTTTTCTTAGTATGCTTAGTAAAGTTTGAATTCCAGCATGGCAATTTATAATGTGTTGATCAAAAATTAATTTTCTTACAAGTTCATGTTGAGAAGGCAGTAATATAGGAAACTTGAAATCTAAGTCATCTTCTCCATAAATTAACCTAGTTTTTGTTCTTAAGATGCTTTTGTCATCTACGAATATTTCTAATCCTTTTATATTCTCATTATCTTCAAAACTTTCTAACTGGATAATTTTAATTATCTTTAGTTCTGCTTGTTCTATTTCTTTGGCAGTCAATTCACCAATCAGTTTCTCTTTATTTTGACTACTGTTGTTAAAAAACCTCATCATCCAGGATATCATCCTGACTATCCTAATAAATTTAGAAAAGTAACTAAAATCTTTAGGAAATGGTATTATTTACATGTACTAGAGAGCTTACTGTCTCTCTCTTTCTTTCCACATCTATCTCTTCTTTAGAGTAGTCAATATTAAAACATGGCCAACTTTTAATATCATTACTTAGCCATTGTGGACCTTGCCACCATTTACTCTCTAGCAGAGATTTACAACTACATCCTCTTGAAGTTAAATCAGCAGGGTTTGATTTGGTAGGGATGTACCGCCACTGATCACTATTTGTGTACATTTTAATCTCTGACACCCTGTTCTGTACAAATGTTTTCCATGGTCCTTTGGACTGTAACCAACCTAATACTACCATTGAATCGGTCCAGTAAAACGTTTCCAAAGTACCAATATCTTTAACCTTTTTAATACTCTCGCATAACCTAACACCAATCAAACTTGCTAAGAGTTCTAAACGAGGAATTGTTATATTTTTTGGTGCAATCCTTGACTTTGCTTGAATTAATTGTACTGCCACAGATTGACCAAAATTAACTTTCGAAAATATGCAACAGCCATAAGCTATTTTACTACTATCTGAAAAAACATGAAGAGTTGCTTTATCTAACTTAAATGGCTCTTTTGCATTAATAGCTCTAGGTACTGAACAATATCGTAAAAAATTAATTTGTTTTAACCATTTTTCAAATTTAATGAATATGTCATCTGGTAAAATACTATCCCAACCAAGTTTTAACTGCCATGTTACCTGTAATAATAATTTTGGCTGAATTGTAACTGGGCAAGTGAATCCAATAGGATCGAATAATCTTTGAGCAACTGACAATAGACCTCTTTTTGTTTTTGGTGTATGCTCAAGTCCATTAAGTGTATTTATATCACAAATTAAATTATCATTTTTTGTATCCCATAACATTCCTAAGACTTTAACAAACTTTTCCTTTGGAGTATCATTTTCATTAGTAAAAACCCATTCTCTAAGATTAAAATTACCTAGCCCCATCAGTTCTTTGGATTCCGTAATTAAATCATGTAACTCTTCTCGACTATTGACGCTTGTTACAAGATTGTCTACGTAAAAGGAATCCTTTAACTTACTTTTTTAAATGAACTGGAGCTTTATCTAAGTGATAATTAATAGTGGATGCTAACAAGAATGGACTTGACTTTACCCCAAAAACAACACGACAATGTCTATATATTTTCTTATTTTGCTCCTCGTAGTTATGCCACCAAAAAAATCTTAAAAAGTCCCTATCATCAGGGGAGATACTGATTTGCAAAAAAGCCTTTTCTATATCTGCGATAATTCCAAAAATACCTAACCTAAATTTTAATAATAATTTTGGAATTAGTTCAATTAAATTTGGTCCTGCTTCAAGACAGCTATTTAAAGAGTTACCCAATTCGTCTTTTGCTGACGCATCAAAAACAGGTCGTACTTTGGTCGTTTTACTGGCCTCTTTTATAACAGCATGGTGTGGTAGAAAGTGTATAGATTGGTTACCTGTAGTATCTTGACTTACTTCTTCTATGAGTCCTAGTTTCTCCCATTCTAAAAATACGTTTTGATAGTCTGATAGCTTCTTGAAGCTGACTAGTCTTTTACTTGTTGAGGAAAGACGCGACAATGCCATTTGTTCGTTGCTTAACACGCCTGGGCAATCTTCCCTCCAAGGAAGTTTAATTTCATATCGACCTTCGGGATTAACTTTAATTGTTTCATAGAAGAAATTTAATGTTTCTTCCTCCATCTTCTGCTTGGCTTTAACCTCTGCTGGATCTGTTATACCTATAACTTCTAAATTCCACAGATCTGTAATAGAAACATGAGAAAGACCACTAAATATGTTTTTACATGAAATGTCCTTATATTGGCCCATAATGGTCCATCCCAAACAAGTTTCTATAGCAACCAGCCCATTTTGTAAATTCTCAACATTTCCAGTTAATAAATGACCAAATACATCAGCACCTAATAATAACTATCACTTCTGGTGATGCGGATGAAAGGCCTGAATCAGTTAAAATTATATTTTTACTTTTAAGTTCATTAATTAGTGATATATCTGTTAATCTAGGAATGAAATTGCATATTTTGTGTTGATCTAAAACGTCTAACCTGAATTCAGAATTATCCTGTAAGTTCTGGGCAACAATTTGATACTTATTGTGCAGTTTTGGAGACATTTGAAGTCCGCCAAATACACCTTGAATAACATCTTCTGTACCTACTCTGATGTAACCTAATTCCTTTGCACAATTACTTAATATGTATGGTTTCTGTGGTGTTAGACAACTCATATTACATATATGTAAGTTAGTTACTTTGAGACTTAGTTGTTGGCACACCTGGAAGTGAGGTTAGGTGAGCTAGCAACGTGGCCGAGAGGGACTTGTATTATTTTGGAGTTAATAAATGTTTAATTAGCAGAACGTTTATTAGTTATTCTACATGGTGGCAGCGGTAAACTATTTGAATTAAACTGATTAAACTAAACAATCAATAAACAAGATGGTCCCCACAACAGGGACAGTAACAACACCTACGGGTACAGCAACGACTTCGGCTGTAAATGAGATATTTCCGAACATATCAGCACCAAGTGAGTTTTGTTTTACTCAACCGGAAACCTGGCCACAATGGAAAAAAAGATTTGAGCGGTATTTATCGGTGAGTGGGTTCAGTAGAAAAACCGACAAGGAAAAAGTTGATATGCTACTTTATCTCATGGGAAATAAAGCCGAAGAAATATTATCACAGTTCAACATAAACACGGATGACTATGCAATTATTATTAACAAGTTCGATGAACATTTTATCCCTCAAAAAAATGTAATTTTTGAGAGATTTAAGTTTAACTCAAGGGTACAAGGACCAGCGGAATTCGTGGAATCTTTTATTACGGCATTGCACACCTTATCTGAACACTGAAATTATGGGGTACTTCGTGATGAATTAATACGAGACCGAATTGTAGTGGGTATCCTAGATATTAAAGTCAGTAATAGATTACAACTACAAAATAATTTGACCCTAGCTGAAGCAGTTCTGGCAGCAAAGCAAGCGGAAATCCAGAGTTCCCAAAATCAAATTTTAAGGCAAGAAAGTAGAGTCGTAGCGGTGATCAAGCAAAGTCAGCCAAGGGCTGTGAATAAACAACTTCAAAAAGAAAAAATGAAATGTGGCTATTGCGGTCTAGGAACGTGTAAGGATCAAAGCAAATGTCCAACTAGGGATGCTATTTGTAGGAGCTGCAACTGGAATGGACACTGGAGCAGCGTGTGCCGTAGAAGGAAGGGGTACATTTAGTAGACGTGGAGCAGGAACCAACACAGGAGTTGACTGCTGGTAATATTCGGACTTTGGAGGTAGGAAACACAGATCATTTTATAGGCCAAATTATAAAGAAATATGAAAATTGCAAAGAACAGTGGTTTGTTGACATCACTATCAATAATAAGTTTAAGAAATCATTTTTAACCGACTTCAAAAAAGGAGGAGGTTATCAATTCGTCGCGATATTTTTTTTTTTTAGTAGATACGGGAGCAGATGTGTCATGTATGTCAGATAAACATTTGTCTCCCAATTATTTAAAACAAATTTTGAGTTGCAATGAACAAATAGGTGGAGCTGATAACACCAATTTAACTGTTTTAGGTAAAATTAAACTTTGTTTGAGATATAAGCAAAATGATTATGTAAACACTGTGTATATCATTAAAGATTTGAAGGTTCCTATTCTTGGAAGGTCTGGTATTGTAAATTTAAAAGTTCTAAATATACCAGAAACAATTAGTAAGCGGGGGTTAAACATGTAAGGGGTTTTCTCGCCTCAGAGAAAACGGTTCCTTACGAATGACGCTGGTTACGGACGGTTCTCGAGCGCCAGATTTTTGGTGATGGTTTACTCCACAAACTCTCGAAACAGCGTCGAAAGTACTCGGGCAGCACAGGTGGAGATGAAAAATTCCAGGGGTCAAAGGTTACTTAGACTCAAATAATTAGTAGCCACAAGTAATGGGCTTTAATCATTACTTGTAGTTGCAAAGAATTTCTCACTGCTGAAAAATAAGGGGGAAGTAAATTGGTGATTAGTAAACTCAGTAATAGTCACGGTAATTTTGACACATATATTGATTTAACTATATACACTAAAAAAAAGAAAATAAGATATTTCAACGCCCACCCTCGGTTATGAAACCCTGAACAAAAAAAAAATGAAGCAATGGCAAAACGGTAACGAACGGCTGATATACTTGGCAGGTATTCTCAATCAGACTGCTTAAACTGGATACGGTAAAGGGGTCGCGTATACAAAAAAAAATTGTATTCGGAAATCTCAGACTAAGGTCAAAATTTAAATCTCGGATAATATGAATTCTAAATTTACGGCAATTACTCTCAAATCGAGAAAAAAATAATCTAATTGTAAATCATGGATAATACGGATTCAACAATTTAAATTTACGGTAATTGTTTAAATCGCAAAGCAAATCAAAATTTGAATTAAGGATATTAGTTTTAAAAATTCCAAAATTTACGGTAGTAAATCAAAATTTAAATCAAGGCTAGTATGAATAAAAAAATTAAACTTCGGCACTTCTGTAACTCGTGAGGACCACTCGAAATCTTTCTAAATGTTTTGTTTCGTTTTTAAAACCCCTGAATACAATGAGCAAGCTACGGTGAACCAAACCCACACTACCTCTTATTGTTATTTATTATTATAACCCCAAGTCGGACAAGGATATCTAGGAATAAAAATAACACACGGAACTTTAAGCCCTCAGTGAGTTATTTGGGAATAGACAGGAAGGAAAATTAACACACGGAACTTTAAGCCCTCAGTGAGTTAATTGCGGAAAGCTAGGAACGAAAATAACACACGGAACTTTAAGCCCTCAGTGAGTTATTTGGAAGTAGCCAGGACGGAAAAATAAAGGAACGGAAATTTTATATTCAAAACAGGAAATGATACCCTCCCCTTTAGTAAAAAAAAACTAAACCAACAAAAAAAAATATTTAATTCCCTTATTTCCCACAAATAGGAATTTAACAAATCTATTCTTTTAAAAGTCTATCTAAATTTAAAAAAAATGAACACTCTTATTATTCCTATCTTTTCCCAATTTACTTATTTAACAATTCTCTTTACAAAGTCAATTTATAACGGAAGCAGTCCTCACCGTTCGAAGACGATAATAATAAAAAAAAATAAACACGGTCAATATCAAAACAAGAAACTATTCTTCGACTGTTAATTTAATTATTAAATTTCGGAATTTTTACAAAATTATTTACGTGTTAAAATGTGATCTCAAACGGTGTTTAAATATATATACTAATTTAATTCGGTTTTAATTCCTATCTAAACCCGATACTACGGCAAAAAAAATAAAAACGGGTTTTTTGTACTAACTGCGGTAAATATGGTTTTAGCTCGCGGTGCTGCTATTAAATTTGTCGACTGACTCTTTCGATCGCTCGGAATGGAATTCAAAATTCCTGCCGCGATGGTCTCGTGCTCGGGTCAAAAATATTTACCAATGTTCCACGCATGATCAACTTAAGTGGGAAAAGGTACTCGAGAAGGGGACGGTGCTTGCTGCCGGCGTTCGTTATCGTGTAAAAATATTAAAAATAATAAATTCCCAAATCTACAATTTTCTATAATATAAATTCAAAACCCTGGTTTAAAATGACTTTTGAAAACCATTGCTATATTGTGAAAGTACTATGAATTTTCGGATTATTATATATTACAAAATAATAGATACAGGGTGAAGCCAAAAAGTTGATTTATAAATTATAATAGTAACGAATAATTCATTTTATTAAATGAAAGTTAGATTTAAAATTATTAATAAGAATACTAATTCGGCAATTGAATAAAAAAAAAATAGTAATGAAAAATGACTTCATTACAAACAGCATAAGTATTAGAAATAATCACTCACTAAACATACAAAGTAAATTCAATAAACAAAAAATTGCTGCAAGGTTTCAGGGCATTTTTGATGATGTGGGTGAAATTTCATCTGAAATGACAATACAGGTGGCTCCAGAAGCCAAGCCATTTGTGCAATCAGTACCTAGAACAGTACCTTTGCCCCTTATACCTAAATTAAAGGCTGAGTTGGATCGTTTGTTGAGACTAGAAATTATAGAACCTATAGATATACCAACAAAATGGGTAAGCCCTATAGTTTGTGTAGATAGGGGGGACTCAGTTTGTTTGTGTTGCGATTATACTAGATTAAATCAGAGTGTTTTAAGAGCTCATTTCCCTTTACCAAAAATAGAACACACTTTATCTCAAGTAGGCGGTTCAAATTTTTTTTCAAAGCTAGATGCAACTAGTGGGTTTTACCAAATAAAATTAGATAAGGAAAGCCAGCTATTAACAACCTTTATAACACCTTTTGGCAGGTATTATATTAAACGTCTTCCTTTTGGTCTTTCCTGTTCTCCTGAATATTTTGCACTAAAATTTTCAAAAATTTTGAATGGCTTAGAAGGCATAGTATATCACATGGATGATATTCTTATACATGCTAGTTCGATGGAGAATCATGACAAAATATTAGAAAACGTTTTAACTAAGCTACACTCTGAAGCTATTACTTTAAATGAAAAAAAATGTGTAATAGGGGCCACAAAGGTAAAATATTTGGGGCATATAATTTCAGACGAGGGTATAGCAATAGACCCCGATAGGGTGAATGCTATTCGAGATTTTCCAAGTCCACAGAATAAAACAGAGTTGTTGAGAGTTTTAGGTATGATAAACTTTGCAGGAAAATATGTAAGTAATAAGTCAGAAATATTAGAACCTTTAACCACGCTTTTAAAAAAGGGTGTAGAATTTCAGTGGTCCTCTTTACAAGAAAATGCTTTCAAAACCATTAAGAAACTAATGGAAAACTCTCCATGTCTATCTTTCTTTGATGCTAACAAAACTATAATTGTTAGTGCAGATTCAAGTTCATATGGTCTAGGTGCATGTTTAATGCAAGAAGGGGAGGATAAGACTAGGGAAATCGTAGCTTTCTCTTCCAGGTTATTAACACAAGTGGAAGGTAGATATGCACAAATCGAAAAGGAAACATTAGCTCTAACATGGGCAGCTGAAAAATTTTCTGATTATATTACAGGAATTAAAAATCTAATATTCGAAACGGACCATAAGCCTCTCCTTCAAATATTGCAAACTAAAAATATAGATGATTTGTCACCTAGACTACAACGATTCCGGATGCGATTAATGAGGTATAGATATCAAGTTATTTACACCCCAGGGAAAAACTTAGTCATCCCCGATGCTCTAAGTAGAGGCCCACAAACAAATTCAGTGCCTGAAAGTGATGAACTAACAGATAAAGAGGTAGATAAGTACATTTATTTCATTATAAAAAATCTTCCAATTAAAGACTATTTTTTATCACAAATCATTCAGGAACAAGGTAATGACCCTGGCCTAAAAAAAATTAAGGAGTCTTGTTTAACTCAATGGCCTGAAAAATCTAAAATGCCCATTGAATTAATGCCATTTTATCAACACAGATATGACATATCTTTTAATGAAAATATGCTTTTAAAAAATTCCCGAATAATTATACCTAAGACACTACAGTTACGATGTCTGAATTATATTCATACAGGGCACTTAGGGGTGGTAAAGTGTAGGGAACGAGCTAAATCCAGTGTTTGGTGGATGGGACTATCGTCTCAGATTGATAATCTTATCCGTAATTGTCCAGAATGTGTAGAAAACAGAGTAAATGTGAAAGAAAAATTCCATAAAGATGAAATAATATTAAGACCTTGGGCAAAAGTTGCAGTTGATTTATTTAAGTTGGACAAATGGTACCTCATAGTAGTAGATTATTTCTCAAGGTATTTTGAAATTTTTGAGTTGAAAAATATGAATGAGGAAGCCATCATTTTGATATTAAAGGAACTTTTTAGCAGGCTAGGAATTCCTGAGATAGTGCGAACAGATAATGGGCCCCAATTTTCAGCAAAATTTAAAAACTTTACTGAAGAATATAATTTTAGTCATGTAACAAGTAGTCCATACTTCGCCCAAAGTAATGGGTTAGTAGAGAGAACGGTGCAGACAGCAAAACATTTATTAGTAAAGAATAAGTATGACATTCACTCAGCCCTGTTAGCTGATCGCACAACCCCCTTAGATTCAGGTTTCTCACCGACTGAATTGTTATTTTCTAGAAAATTGCGTACCATTAATCCCCAACTACCTAGTAATTTAACAAAGGTCATTGATCCCTTACCATATTTCTCAAAAAAATAAAATGAAATAAAAGACAATCAGGCATAACATTACAATGCCAGACACAGAACCAAGGATATGAATCCTTTAAATATAGGTGATTCAGTTTGGGTGATCGACATCAGAAAGTATGGGAAAATAGTTCAAATTTATTCAGAGCCACGATCATATATAGTTGAAACCGATAGTGGTCAATACAGACGAAATCGTTGGCATCTTATCTTTGCACCTTATTATTTTAAAAATATAAAATCTGATTCAATCACTCAAACTATGGATAATAGTTGTATTAATAATAACGAAGGTAGAAAGGAAAGTGTTGTTAAGGATTGTAATATTAGAAATAGTATAGCAAAAGAAAGTGACAGTGTAGTAGAAGAAAGTGAGTGTGTAGAAGAAAGCGAATGGGGTCGTAAAAGTGAGGTAATGTCTAAAGACCAAGAAACTGACATTGAAATCGAAACAGTAGCTAGACCTAAGAGGGTTTTAAAAGCACCTGCTCATTTAACTGGTTATGTTTTAAATTAATAGTACGTGTTTAAATGTTAATTGTATTGTATAAAAAAATATATATGTGAAGAGAGATGTGGTGTTAGGCAACTCATATTACATATATGTAAGTTAGTTACTTTGAGACTTAGTTGTTGGCACACCTGGAAGTGAGGTTAGGTGAGCTAGCAACGTGGTCGAGAGAGACTTGTATTATTTTGGAGTTAATAAATGTTTAATTAGCAGAACGTTTATTAGTTATTCTACAGTTTCTATGACCCTGTATCTAATAATGCACGTACAACTTTAATGGTATTTTTATTAGGGTTTATTATTTTTACCAAAATAGTCTGAAGCAATGTATAGCTTTGGGTAATATTATTTGAAAGAAGTGAGTTTTCTAAACTAGTATTATCTTTTTGTAGTTTAGGGTAAGATTCTCTTTTAGTAACCAAATCTGGACACATAATTGGAAAATGTTTTCTAGAACAGACTAGACATTTAACGAATGTTTTACAATTACGGACAGAATGGTTAGTTTTCAGACGCGCAAAACAACCCCGTTTGTTTATTATTTTTGTCTTCCTTTCCTCTAAGGTAATTTTTTGTGCTTTGATGCAATCCTGACTTGCGTGATTACAACTGATTCTTTGCATTTTCAGAAAATAATGTTGCGGCTGTACTTATATCTTTCTCGAGTCCTTGCTTTATGCCGCTAGTGGTGGTGAAATGGGAGTATTTTGTCTCTTTTTCTGTTGTAAAACCTGCTTGTGCTCTTTTAATTCTTTTTTCAGAATCGACTTCACTTCGGAGAAAATCTAATATTTGCAAAGGGTTATTAAAATCTTAATAAAATTTACCTTTACCCTCATCTATATTGTATTGACACCTATTATTGCGATGTATTTCCCATGCTTTTAAGATTTCTTCAGGCAGAGCAGACTCCACTAACGGAAATAACATAGCTGCATATTTATCGCTTGTAACACCTAATGATTCTAGAGATTTTAACTGCGTTTCTAAGTTGTCGTAAAGAGTGGTTAGTGACATATCTGAATGCGCATTATTTTTTTGAAGAACGAGATTAAGTAGTTCACGGACATATACCTTCTATTAATTGTCTAGGATTAGAGCCTTCTTCCATGGAACTTATCAGGTACTGAAATTTATCTTCTACGTCAATATCGCAGTCTTCATGGATTTTTTTAAACTGTCCCCAAAAACCAATCCAGTTTTTTACATCACCATTAAATTTCTTTAATTCTATTTTGGGTAAGTTGAATCGCTTCTTTTTTTCTCTCATCTCTGAACTAAAACTCTGAATATCTTCTTTCTTCTTCTCCAAGGCACGTTGACATTTAATCCTATAGTGTATATGTTTAGACCTGTATTCTTCAGCTTCTTTTAATTCTTGCTTTATTTCTTCAGTGGTTATCTTTTCATAGGAGTACATAGCATCTTTAATGTTCGTGTCTAAATTGCATAACCTTTCTCCTTGGTCCTGTAGTGTGCTTATTAGAACCTGCACGTGAAAATCATCAATGACGTCATCTTTCAGTGCGGATTCGATTTCTGAAATTGATTCCTTGAAGGCTTCTCTTAACTCGCCTCTTTCTACCTTCAATTTCTCCATCGTAGGTCCTGTCACGGTCGCCACAAATGTTGATAATAAAATGAAGAACGTAAAAAATATTATTTCAGAAAAAATCGTTTTTATTCAAATCTTTCAAAATTGACAAAATTACAAAAATCTATGAAACCATAGCGATTCGGATTATTTTGAAACTAGGGCAACGATATGATTCCTAAGATCCCCAACAATATTTTCATTAAGTTCCTCTTCGTATGCCAACCACAGCATATATTTAGTTGCCTTTCTGAACCTAGAATAATTTCTAAAACGTAAAAAATTATTCTCTTCTCTAAACTCGTCTATTTCTAAAACATTATTTTCCTCTCTTTGCAGTTTATCTTGAATATATGATGTACTTAAATAAATATGGTAAGAACCTACCAAGTCTTTTAGGAAATTGATCTCTACGGGAGGAAATTCAGGAATATGCATGTGGTTCAATCTTCGCCACCGACCATTTCTGGTAGTCAGATTTTGGGCTTCGACGCGTGCTTGTATAATATTAACGTCATCTAGTTTGTTTAAAATTTCAACTGCTATGTCCATTGTACCTGGTAGGTTTATAAGAGGATGAAACTTATTTAACAACGCACCTGCAATCTGATAAAAGCCACTCAAATTAACTGCATGATGCGTGGATATGCGGCCTTTAAAAAATATAAAAATGGATTTAAAATGTCCATTTCTGGCTTCTACAACCCAATGAGTTTTATTTATTAGTCTCGCTCTATTAGCTTTACTTGTTGATAATTACCGTTGGTTTTGATGAAGCAAAGGTGGCATATAAGTAATTAACCCAAGTTCTTCTAATCTAGGAATAACATCTCTGTAGCCTCTATCTACTATTACTATATCTTCTTCTGTAATCCAGTTTCTAAATTCATTATTATCATTAAACAATTGTTGCCGTAAGATTGCTGCATCATTATTAGATGCATCAGAAAAATAGGGACCATTGATTGATAAAATATATCCGTCAGGAGCTACTGTAATTTCTGGCTTAACTAAATGTTCCTTCTTAAAATAGCAATAAGACTGACGTAATATTCTAAAATTACTACTTTTTTCAATTGAGCTTTATGTACAATCGACATAAAATATGGCCTTTGGAATATTTGCTATAGGGTTGTGCGCGTTTTCGAATTCAGGGACATGATTTATGATATAGTTTTCTCTGGTTATTGATCTAAATCCAATATTACTAGGTACAAATCTTTGAAGCAGGGACATACGGACATTAGATATGACTATACTAGTGACTTGTCGGGATGAATAATTAAAAAGTAATTTTATGAACTCATCTGACAATCCATGTCTTAGTTTAACTAGGAAAGCAATTAAATATTTTTGAGCAATGCTTCTTAAGTTACCGTATTGTTCTATTGGTTCACAAAATTCATATAATTCTTGAACATTCTCTTTAGAATTTGAAGTTAAATATTTAAATTCTTCTAAGCTAAAAGTATTTATGTCTTCCCAATTTTTTAAATTATTATTAGCATTAGCAGCCGCTCTTAAACTAGACATAAACTGCTGAATATTAACGTGGAGGAATGGTTTATAAACAAAACGCAAACCAGCATGTCAATTAATCATTAGTAAACCCGAATGATTTAGATGAATGTCACAAATCTTCAGATATTCGGGTACATAAATATGTGAGACTAAAAAAATATTTGCTATGCATACTGCCGACAGTTTTCTTACATTTACTTGTGCGTTACAAATTATACAACCACGAACTGAGTGGGGTGTTAAAACATTAAGTCTTAGGCAATTTGGATCATTTTCAATATTTCTAAGTTCCTGTGTAATTGCGTGATAACAGTTTAAACATAATCTTACTTCTTGTAGATTATCGACTGTAGGATGTCCGGCAGCTTGTCTTCTAAAATTAGCAATGTTAAGCACATCTACATTATTGTCCTCGTCTAAACGAATAGTGAGTCGAAGTTGAAAGTGTCTATTGCAAACATAACAGCTAATCCTATTTGCAAACGCCATATTTGCAACAATATTTATTTAAAATACTAATACAGAACGGTCTAATGCTCGCTTAAAGTAATACAAACGTCATTTATTATAAAAGTCAACAATATGTTCAATTATAAGGAAAATATTTAATCATAGCCTTCTAGATCAATATATATATAAATCAAGCAGGGGGGGATATCGCGCATGGTGTCATGGCAGCGCTGACGTCATGCGTAGATTTAATAGAGTTGGCGCGAAATAAATATCATATGACGACGCATGTTGCAGTAGTTTGTGAGTCGTTTATAGTGATTTATAAGATATTAAGCAGATATTTGTGTTATATTATGTTGTAAACTTTGTTCTCTGAGAGTGGTTTTAGTGAAAAACATTGAATAATTGCGGTACGGATGTAACAGTAACAATTAAAGGAAAAGATTCAAGAAAGATATTATGGTTTTTCGCTTTCCTCGACAGTAAGTGCTTAGTCAGAAGTGAGAAGTGGCCCAAGGGCGGCTCTAGCGGAGGCCCAGAGGATCATACCATTCCCTAGATTAAAATTCTTAAAATCCATGAGCCTTTTAATAAAAAAAAAATGCTAAATAGGCAATTCTACGCTCCTTCCCAAGAAAATTATACATGGAGCAGCCTGCAGATAAATTTTCGTATGTATTTCAAGCACTTTCACATAATGTGAAGTTATGAATGAACCAGTGTAAATCACATTGGTTCATTTACAACTTGGGATTTCTAAACAGGAGACTCTACCCTTGAAGGCTAAAAATTTCGCAATATAAGCAAAAGTGAAATTGTATATGTCACAAAAAAAAAGAAAATTTCGACTTGTACTTGATGAATGAATTAAAAAACTGTCAGCAACTAGGTCCAGGAAAAATGCAGCGTCATTTTATTTTAATTTTGTATATGTACCCACCATATTTTATGTTACAGTTATTTGTATTTTGTACATTTTTTATGTTTTGCATTATATTATATGATTTATATTTGTATGTTATAATTTATGTGTTTAAATTATAACAATAATTGTTATATTTATTTTTTTTTTTATTCACCCTATATGTTCACAAAACTAACATTAATTATAAATAAATTCCCGGTTGCTGATTTAATGAGAATATTTCTGTTTTTGTTAAATTCAACTAAATTTTGGTGCACGCTGTATATTTGTTTTATCAAAAAAAAATCTGAAATAATTTATTTTGTTATTTAATTCAATTTTAAGATCTTTACTTGCCCTTTAATCAAATTATTTATTTTTAATGTTATAAAATTACTATTGACTCTTTATTTCAGGGTTCGTGGTCCGCAATTAAGGTTGTTTAATATTATAAATGATGACGCCAAATTCATTATAATAAGCTTCAAAACTAAATTTCTTTATTACTTTTAATTTCTAAAATTTTTTAATTTTCAAATACCAAATATCAATTTGTTTAAGACAGACCTGGAAATTGGGTCAATGTTCGCCAGTTGTTCCAGTGTTACCACCTTATAGAAATTAAAGTGAAATAAATATTCAAAATTTTCAATGGAGGAACGTAATAGTTTAATAATAAAACATGTCAAATTCAATACCAAAAACATTAATCATTACAAAATGATCAATCTAATATTAGTGAAGATTTCATTCATTCAAAACATGTATTCTAATGAGGAAAAACTATGAAAATATTTTTTTACCAAGTCTAAACTAGTACATTTTGTTTGTAGATTCATAATATTAGATCTTGTCATTGACCAAACGAAATGTAGGGTTAGAATCAGTAGATTAAAAAAATATATACTTAACTAGATACAAAATTGAAACACAGGTAAATATGTTTTATTGTAAATGAATTTATAGGAATACCTTTACTGTCCGTAAACCGTAAATATCGAAAAACCAATCCAAATATTATTTTCAGATCGTCGGTCGGCGAAATTCCTTATACAAGGACATGTACACAGTTCCGCCTTCGATGGGTCTGCATCAAATTGAGATCGTCGCTTGGAAACAGCCAAATTCCCAACATACAAACAATGTAGGATTTTGAAAAACTTAATTTCACCAGTCTTCTAAATTCTGGAGGCATCCAAATGTTATGTTTTTATTCAAAAACATATTGTTAGGTTTGTACACACTTTTAAAAATACTATATACAAATTTCTTAATAATTTAAACCAATTTTTGTTAAAAATCAGTCACTTTCTCTTATTAGTCTTTTCAATCTTTTTTTACTAAGGATCTACCACTTTTTGTTATTTTTTTAACAAAGCTTTAGTATCAATTAATAAATCCAATCCTTGGTTTTACAATGACCAATGAAATGGATTCCTTCTAATTTCCATGAAAATTCTGAATATTTCTTTAAATAATTTCAAAGGAATATTATTAAACTTTAATTATACATTCTGTCATTCAGTTAAGAAATTTCCAAATATAATTTTGTTATAGATTTTCCTTTTCTAAATTACAATTCTTAGTTCTGAGTCATGTTGGCATTTCTAATTTCTAGTTAGTTTAAATATGTCAAAATAAATGTTCGTTCACCTGCTTTGCATTTTAGAAATGTTGTTTACAGAGTGTTACAAACTTAATAACCATATTAATATATTTTTCCAATTTCAGGTTCTACGTTTGAATGAAAACTAATCCAAGATGTTGAGCTTTTCAAGAAAATTGTATTTTAAAGAAATTTAGTGGATTATGAGATGCCATCGTATTACTATGAAATTGTTATTTTTCGTTGTTTTTCTTTAAAAATAAATCAATTGGGATTGAGGATTAAATTGTTTCATTTCTTTCAATCTTAATAAGGTAAGTGTTAATTATAAAATATATACAGAGTGTATTGTGAAAGTCTAAATTGATTTCTTATACAAATTGATTACTCGCTTTATTTAGAATCTTTATTAAAATTCTTAATTTAAATATTCTCAATACACTGATCAATATTGGTTTCCTATTAGGTTATTTGGGCAAATATACTTTCCAAATTAAATGAATTTCTTATTTCAATTATGAATTTATCAATATAATTCTTATTTTACAACATGATAAGTACAATATTTTTAAGTAAGATATTCATCAATATAGTTTATTTATTCAACTATATATATACAGGGTGATCCTTTATTTTCTATATCAGTCTGCATTATATAATATAAACATTTTTTTTAAACCTATTTTTATTCAATTGGGTAATATAATACAGGATAATGAATAACCAGTTGCAATTCCTAATCAGGTAAACATTTCTGGCATACCCAGATGCGAAATTGTTACCAGGATCCTCAGTTTCGAGTTGCGAAGTTACTCTTTATTTCATTATCCTGGTTATAAAAACTAATCTTTAGAAGTCGAATTTGTATAACCAAAATAAATCAACAAAACTAAGGTCAAAACTGTTCAAAAAAATATTTTTTTATGTATGTATTTGCATTTTTGTTCCTTCATATTTCTTTTCTTAACTATCCATAGATATTTTATGTAATTTCTAAAGTATTATTCTTAATATTCATCAAATTGTAGCATATATTTTCCTCACACTTCGTCGATATTTTTAAATTCGCGCTTATACAAACGTCATGCGCGTGGCCGTCCTATTTTTGACACTGTTAATATCCTACCTTTTATTTTTTATACCATGTAAATCAAGTGTAAGCAAGTTTATATATCCTATAAGGTTGTTGGCATATTCACCACTATTTAGAATTTACTAATAAAATCTACCAATCGTCTAAAACTCATAGGTTACAAAATATACAGGGTAATCAATTTTTGTGAAAATCTTCGGAAAAATTATGTTATCATAGTAGATATAAAAAAGCAAAACTTCAGGCATACAAACAGTCTTTAGCTTTATATTTTATCATTACGAGTATACAGGGTGATTCTTAACACGGTATCAGACCCAAGTCGATTTAAAATGCCTTGTTTGTGTCGATTACAACAAGCTTAACGTCTGAAGTGAAAAATTACGGAGTTACAAGATGTTAAAGATTATCTATATTTGCCAAGTTTAAATCATTAAATACTTAACAAAACGACTTGCATGCCTTTGCATAATAAAAATATAAAAACAGGCAGGTTATTCGAAAATTACGAATATTTTATTACCCTATATTCATATCATATTGTTTTGAGAAGCCCTTGAAAAATCAAGAGAGGAACAGGTAAGCTGTAAACTATAAAAATATCAACAAATGTTTCGTGAAAATTAAATTACAATAATGTCTGCTCGACTTATGTTAAATATTTGAAGCCAATAACATGAAAATACAATTTCTTATATGAATGAGTACCAATAAGTAGATATGACATTTATACTTCATTCTGTGCATAACTATTACATAATGGATTTCCTAGAAGAAAACTCGCAATGAAACAGTAGTTAAGAAATGGATAATTTCCCAGATTTTTCTGCTCATTGACTACTTCATTCTGAGGCTCTATTAAATGTTTTTAATTTCTAGTTATTCCAAAAACTATGTCAGTTTGACAAAGTTTGGTATTGGCTATTTAAAATATTAATGTATGTATATTTATAATCTTTTTCAATAAAGAACTCACAAGCAATTTATTTTCTAATAGTTGGCAATAATTTTATATATTGTTGATTTTTCCACCTTGCAAGTTCAACTGTAACCATCCTTCAAGGGATGCGACTTAAAACAAAATTTATTGGGGGTTTACCTCATTGGTGACGTGAATGGAGCTCATAATCTTATTTAAATGTACAATACAAAGAGGCACTTATGACAATACTCGAGCCAAATAAACCTGTAATCCGATCATAAATCATTTCTGCACATCCTACTGAGACCTACCATATAATCAACTTTTTGTACCGAACAACAATTATTTTCGATTTTTTGGCAACAATTTCAACATTTTGTTGATTTAACTTACATATTCAACCGCGATCACCCTGTAAGTACGATTTTTTTATCTTTGCAAATAGTACAAGGGGTATATTCTTAATCTAAAACAGTATGTCAAAATATTTAATATAAGATATTTCTCTTGAAAATATCTACTTATGTCAGTATATATTTATTGTTTAAAATTCATATATTTGGTACATATTAAGTTATAATTGGAAAACTAGTCATAGGATCTAATTTTACCAACAAGAATTTTAAACGAGTACATCGAGTACTATACGATATCAAATATTGAGAGACTTTGACGGTGATATATTTTTTTTCGGTATTTTAGCTATTTTCGTTCGGTGGGAATACCTACTTTGACCAAAAAAGATTTGCCGAATCATTAATCACCCTGTAAGGTACAATATTTTAATTATAGTAGTTAAGTATGTATTTTGACTACACAGAATGAGCAAAAAACTTCCAAAAATATTTAAGGGTGATTTATGGTGTCCGTTTTAAAGAACTAGAGATTTCTAACTTCAACACCCTGTATCTCAAAATCTAGTCATAGGATACGATTGGGCCCATGGACACTTTTGATGTGGACATCAAGTTATTTAACATATTAAAAATTCAGACAATTTGACGGTACTCCCGTTTGCATAAGAAAAGTGCGTGGTCCTTTATCTAATTTAGCTAACTTATTTGTATAACAATATTGTTATCCTCACGCCTAATATTACTGTTTTTTAAAATAATTCTAATCTGATTTCTATTTTTTTCTGAGCTAGCCAAATAGTTTTATTTATCTTTTGATAATGGTTCTAATATTTAACAATAATTATGTTTTATATAGTTAAAATCCTGTTTAAATTTATCTAATTTGGCAAACTTATTTGTATAACAATATTTTAATCCTCACGCCCAATATTACTGTTTTTAAATAAATTCTTGCAAAATACCTGTATTTCTTTACTTAATTTGTCACATATCTTTATACTACTAACGGCATCCGGTCTTTCGTTCCAAATCAAATCATTTCTCGTTCTTTTAGGCTGCTAGTTTATCTGTGTGGGCCTCAGCCTCGATAAGGAGGAAACCACTAATTTTGCGTATCTCGAATTATTTAGTATTTTTGTGACTACAGGATTGGGATTAATTCAAATAATCTGTAAAATGTTTTATTAATGTAAACAACTACATTATACGATTATTAACACTGCTTCTTAGGTACGCATCTTCCAGCCTCATTCTTTAAATATCCCGAATTACATAGACATACGTCACGACACGCTATTAGACATATTTCTCGACATGGACGTGGATTTGGATTACGACAAGTTGGCTCAGGACAACAGGCTATACAACCGCTATGTGTGTTTGGCGGACAGTTCTCTGTAACAAAAACATAATTATTTTTCTAAAAAACATTTGTAAAGTCTTTAAGGCCGGAGTTGAAAAGTGACCAAATCACAACTGAGAACCGTTACATATCTTGGAAACCAACCACGTTTAATTACTGTTTATTAAAGTATTTTACTCAAAACTATTTTCTCTTTAATGCTAGAATCTGTTTCACGAGAGAAGAACCCACCTGAAGTTGCAGTCGTATGCGCGAATGTGTATTCATAACCATGGAGGAAGGATTATTAAGAATTGCCGTTTCTTTATAGAAATTTGGCAACATGTTTGCTTGCAGCGACCTGTGGGGTGGAGGAGAAGAACTAATCTTACTCTGTCGGTAATGTAGTTACCAGCAGTATTACCATCAACTCTTACTCTGTCGGTAATGCAGTTACCCGTAATTTTATATTTAATTTAAAAATTGGCGGGTTTTTTTAAAGGAGAATTTTCTTTTGCAATTATTTTCTAACTACCGTAAAACGGGGTTACTTTGCCAACCGTCGGCTAACTTTGCACCTGTGCGTGTTAAAGTGTATTAATATCCCATTACAGGATACAGTGTTAAATTTCTAGCAATTACTAGTTTTATCCCATAGAGGGAGTTACAATAGTCACCGGAGCGGAATTAGGCATTCCAACGACTTGTCAAACAATAGGTGCCAGTGGGAAATTCTTGTATATTTAAGGGGGTAGTGACATAGTCTTGCAACTTGGACACTATTTTTATTCGAAGTAGTACTCGCCAAGCCTGCCAATTTATGAAAAAATGTATAGGTGGGTTTTTTAAATAATATTTTTATTGTGTTTGACATAAAATATTTAAATGTATTCCATTATTCATGATTTTACGTAAAGTAGATAGAATACACCATATGTAGCCACCCTTAGATATACCAAACCTGCCCACTGGTAATTCATTTGTTTGGAATGCCTAATTGTACGCTTCGCCCGCGGACCAGACGCCGTTGGGTTCCAAAAACTAACCTAGAATTCTGTGTTATTTGTTGGGTGGAAAAATCTTGATGGTGAAAGGCTCCCAATCGACTAAAAAATGTAAGAACAATCTTATTCGCTTTTATTATTATTGTTTTAAAACTGTGTACGAAGTGTAGCAGAGCAATTTAAATAGGAACAATGATTTTTTGTTGTTGTTATTTATACATGCATATTTCTTGGATAAATGGGGAAACTTTGCACCAGGGTCATGGTGCAAAGTATACCCACGAATGTGGTGCAAAGTATCCCGGTGAATTTTATTTATTTAGTTTTATTATTTCTAGAGGATGCCAAGGGTGTATAAGAGGGCCCCAGGCTCTCGGAGGTATGGCGACTACACGCAACAAAATTTGGAAAAATGTTTAGAAGCAATTAGAAATGGAATGAGTACCAGAGTAGCCGCGGTAGCTTATAATATACCATGGAGAACCATTATGAACAAATTAAAGAATGAACACACCAATAAACCAGGTTACCCTGCTACGTTTACAAATGATGAAGAAAGGGTATTTGTTTCTTGCATTCATCAAATGAGCGAATTCGGGTTCCCAGTGACTGAGATGGAGCTCCGTCAAATAGCCAAGATATTTTTAAATAAGAAAGGTGGGTAACTAGGCATTGTTGATTTCTCTTTAATTTTATTTCATTTCTCTTCAACAGGTAGGAGAATACCCCGTTTTAAAGATAACCTGCCTGGCAGGGACTGAGTTAACACTTTCTTAAAGAGGCATAGTGACCTAACAGTCAGGTTTTCCACCAACATTAAGCGGAGAAGAGCAGATCTCAATGATCATCAAATGCAGGATTATATAGAAAACCTAAAACAAACCTTGGAAGGGGTTCCACCACATGCAATTTTCAATTATGATGAAACCAATGTAACAGATAATCCTGGTCAAAAAAAAGTTCTAACCAAACGGAGCATGAAATATCCAGAAAGGATAGTTAATTCATCAAAAAGTTGTATATCCCTAATGATTGCAGGAAATGCAGCAGGTGGGATACGTGGACAGAGAATGGCCTACCTGGTACTCGCTACGTCAACACAGCATCTGGGTGGTTTGAGTCAGAAACATTTTCGGATTGGTTTTTTTACCAAAATTAAAAAAAAATTGAAGGCAAAATGGTTATTATCGGCGATAATTTATCCTCGCATTTAAATGTCGATGTATTAGCAGCCTGTAAAGACCATAATGTTCAATTTGTTTGCTTGCCTCCAAATAGCACTCATGTAACGCAGCCACTAGATGTGGCATTCTTCGCCCCATTGAAAAAGCATGGCGTGAAATTTTGTCAGATTATAAAGAATCCCACGTTGGAAGCAGGTCAAGTGTGCTCGAAAAACAACATTTTCCGACCCTTCTAAGGCGACTGATGGAGAAAATTTTTGAAAACAGTGCTTCAAATTTAGTAGCAGGATTCAGAAAATGTGGAATCGTTCCTTGTGATGTAAGTCCCTTATTATAACAATCATCGTGTCGTCAATCAAGAGAATATACCTGAAATAGAAAATTCGTTTCTTGAATGTTTGGAAAATAAAAGGAGGGAGGCTAGCTACTCAGTTTCAAGTCCGGGGAAAGAAAAAGAAAATAACAGTACCAGCCGGAAAAAGCATTGCTCACAGCGAAGTCAGTTCTGCTGATTTACCTGGAACTTTCAGGAATAGTTAGAGCTCCAATATCCAAACACTCTAAACATCAAGGAGAGAATAAAGTTTCAGAAGAAGAGAAGTCAGACAAGCTTCCTGAACTTACAGATTCAGATGATGAAGTTGATGAAGACATGGAGGAGGATATTGAATTTAATAAAAAACTTGAATCTGGTTATTTTGCCAAATCTGCAGCTGAAAAAATTCAAGAATCAAGTCTAAAAGACATGCAGAGAGCTGTAGGCGAATACGTTTTAGTGTTGTATGATGGCAGTCCTTATCCTGGAGTCATAACCGAAATTGAGAACGAAATGGTTAAGATTAACGCAATGGTGAAGTCGCTGAAGTTTTGGAAATGGCCCGAAAAGACCGATGAAATTTGGTATAGCTGGGACAATATACTTAGTGCTATAAATGCACCTAAGCAAATGACCAAACGTGGTTTGTATTCTGTACCTGAGTGCGACCGATTTTGGTGGAATTAGTGTTCATACGATTTGAAATTGTATTCAATGTATTTTAGCTTAACTGTTATAGTTAAATAAACTTTAATTTTCTGTACATTTTTAAATAATAAACGATTAAAATCTTAAGTTATGCTGATTATATGCCTAAATCCCACAAAAATTAAAAATTCCTATACCAAAAGAAGCGCACATTCTTAAACTTAACAACGGTGTGAGGTTTCTTTGCCTCGCATAAATTATTCAATAGAAGAACCAGTCTTAAATGAAGTGGTGCAAAGTAAACCCATCAAACCTGGATCTATGTATTATGTTTAAATTAGGTAGGCAAATATTTTAACACCTCTAAAATTGATCTAAGCAATCACAAAATTTTTAGTATCCTTCATAGGGTATTTATTACAAACTTTTATAAATAAAGTCAGAATATGGAGCAAAGTAACCTCGTTTTACGGTAATACAAAATATAGCCATACAAAATTTTGATAGTAATTTTTTTTAACTTTTAGTGAAATAAAAAACATGTACGTGTAGCTAAAATATGTTCCTCTGGAGCCACTTTTTCAAAATTTAATAAAATTTTGATGGCAATAAATCGCAAAATTTTGTTTTTATGAAGATTTCAAAAATTGAGAAAATAATTAAATAAAATTTCGGAATAGTGGCTCCAGAAAAACGGATATTTCACTTTTACCTGAAGGTACATATTTTTCATTCACTAAAAAGTTAAATTAAACTATAGAAATATTTGTGGCTCTATTTCGTATTGTTTAGAAAAAGATAATTGCTTAAGTAAATTTTCCTCTTAATTATAATTAAAATTTTCCTTTTTTATTAGCTGTTTGTAACAATTATGAAATGCTCAATAAAAATGTAAAATTCTATGATAAATAATTATGAGGGATAAAATAAATATCATACAAAGTTTTATATAATCATATTTACTAAAAATTCCCAAGAAAAATAAATAAAAAATATATCAAAGAGATGGCAATACAAAAAATTATTTTTCATGCACTTCACCCCCTTACAAGCGAGCTTATGCGAAGCAAGAATGTCTATTATTATTTA
The DNA here is from genome assembly GCA_927349885.1 of Psylliodes chrysocephalus. NCBI lineage: Eukaryota > Metazoa > Arthropoda > Insecta > Coleoptera > Chrysomelidae > Psylliodes > Psylliodes chrysocephalus. The sequence continues at coordinate 18,831,387 of OV651830.1, forward strand.
CTATGGCGCTCCCGGAGTCTTATAAATGATTCTTTAAGAAAGTTACTCTAATATCACAAACATTACATTACTATTTCGGTACGTTAACTATCTTTGGCTAACAAAAATCAGAAATTGCACAACAAATAATTAATTTACTTGATATGAAAACTAATGCCTAAGTAAATCAATTTTTAAAATAAACAAAAAACAAAACAACAAATTCTTCTTGAATCTTAGAAAATAAGACAAAAGCAACCATCCATATAATAAACTGAAACAGAAAAAAATTAAATGCAGTAACTTCAAATCATTTTGTTTGTCATTTAGACATTGCAGCAGCCCTCATACTATCATTATAATACTTTCTTATCATTAATAGTAGACAAGTTTCAACTTAATGAGAAAAGACGTCTGTTTTATGTTCTTTATATGTAAACTAGAGACGGCTCGTGGCCTAGTCTGCGAGGAGGCTGGCTCGCCCTATATACTTTATACAAATATATTATGACGGAATTTGGTTAACTAAAAATTAAACACTCTATGGTTGGTTTTGAAAATAGAAATGAAAATCAATGTTTCGGGGACAAGTCAATTTTGAAGTTGAGAATTAATTATTGATTGTCAGCGGGGATAAGAAATGTCAGAGGGGAATTTTTGTAAAATATAAAATATTGGTTTCATTTCTTTTTAAAATAAGATTAATATATTAGAATACTGAAGGATCGTTAATTGGAAGATTATAATAAAGAAAATATATAAAAGTGGAAGGTAAAGAAAATTTTATTTAAAATAAAGAGTAAACGAAAACTAGTAAGGCTATATAGCAGTAATAAGGCAGGAGGCAGAACGATAGGAGCAAAAATAGATAGGTAGCAGAAGAAGATAAAGAAGAAAGCAAGGCAAGATAGCAGAAATAAGGCAGGCGGTAAAACAATAGCAGTGTAAATAGGAGAGTAAGGAGAGAGAAGTGCAGACAAGGCTGAGAAGAAGAAGACGACAATAGAAAATAATATAATTTCTAAATTAATTTTTTTTTAATGTTTAGTCTAAATTACAATACAGTGTGATCAAATCAAACAGAGGGAATAAATTTCAAATATTATCCATATCTCAAAGTGGTCCGAAGTAGATTAAAGGGAAGTAAAAAGCTCAAAGTCTGTCGACCACATAAATTTATTAGGTATTAAGGTATAACAAAACGTTTTTTATAGAAATGCTAGGTGTCTTACCACTTTGTGTCCACAAAAATAAATATGTTGAATTAAAATGTAAAATTTAAGTAAATTGTAAAAATTGTAAAAATAGGTACACACTGTCTCCCTCATTCGAGGTTGGATCCAGTTCTAGTTTGAATTTCGCCTGCCTCCATCTGATGAAGGTGGTTTCGAATGAAATAAATTTTGAAGTTCCACACGTGTGCTTAAGGCACCATGTGGAAAGTGTTACTTTTGGGAAATATGAAATATAGCTACTCCCCCTATCCCCAGTACGAAAGGGGTAGACCTCCGAGCAATTACTACTAGAGGGAGTCTTCCCCCCTTCCCCGCGCTAAATTTTGTTAGCAACATCTACTCCCCCCGAGGGGGAAAATACCTCTTCTGTAATTGGCTTATTTAATCAGCGTTGCCAAGTTTGACAGCGCCAGAAGTGTTCTGTGAGCGCCAGTTCTGACACTTTCTGACACATATCAATTTCTTATTTGTATTTTACGGAAAATATAATTATTTATAACGTTGTAAGGGTTGTAAATGTATATTTAAGATTTATTATCTCTAATAATATGGTAAAAACATGCGTTATGTGTAAAAGGCCTGTTGAAAATGCTTCTTCAAGATAATATCATAAGTAAGTACAGACACAACCTAATTATCAGAGGCGGTGCATTAGGCAATCACCTTTAATTTGCAATTAAACTTTCTTATTTGCTTATCGAAAAATTAAAATTAAGAGCAAGTAAACTCCAGTTAAGTTCGTCTTCATCCGTCTGTCTCATAATGATTATAGTAAAGGTTAATTACTTATTTTAATATTACATCTTTGTAAAGTTTATTGTTATTTTTTTAGGTTTCCTTTTCTTGATATGAGAAAGAAATACATGGTTCCAAAATATAGGAATTCAACAAGTGACCACCTGAATAACTTTTTATGCTAATGAACATTTTTATTTAGACCTCAGGGGAGGAAAATATTAAAGAAAAATGCAATTTCGACGAAAGAAGTATAATAATCAATCCTGTCACTACTTCTACACTATATTCATCTGCTACTAAAATACTAAAACAGCAAGTAAGTTTATTTCAAAAAGAATGTTTAAGGAAAAAGGCATAGCCATTTTTTTGTTGACTTTTTTTTTAAATAATCTAAAAGACTAATTTTGTGTATTGTTTAAATTTTCATTTTTTGTACTTAATTTGTTTTAGGTTTAAACAAAATGAACTTCTAAGATATACATGGAATATCCCAAAAGAGCTAAGGAAGGTTTTAAAATTCTTAAGAAAACTATTCAGAGCCAAAAACATAAAATAGTCTTCCTGTCCAAAATATAAATAGGTATAAATATTTAGATATTATGAGTGATTTTTTATTCTATAAATAGAACATAATTTGCTTCTAAATCACTACCTAATGAACTATATTATATAGTACAATACTAAACAAGAATATCACATTATTCATGTTTTTTTTAATTTCCTTAAAAAACGTCCCAAAAAAATGTGAATATTTATTATTGGAGTTTACATCGTTATGCTAAAACAATACTAGGACAACTTAAATAATGTGGATTTTGACTATTTTGAGTTATGCAGATCATTATGATCTAAAAAAATGTTTGTCTGGTACTATAGTCAGGTATAAAAACATTCATTTATTTAAACACAGTTGCAATATACATTTTATTTAGTTTTTAAGTTAAAACCTATTAGGACATCCTAAAATGACTTTTTTCGTTTGATATGAGATTAATTATTCTACATTTTTGTTGGTGAAATAGGATATATTCAGATGTCTTACTGTTTTCTCTGATTATCTTAAAAGTTAGAACAATATACAAAGACTGTTATAACAAAAAAGAGATATACCTTTACTTAAACACAAAATTAGTCAGTTCAGTACAATAATTTAAAGCATAAATTCAGAAAACTTTAAAAATGTGTTTTTACTATAACAAGGACATAATTATTAAAAAACTTGGCACATTAACTTTGACGATAGGTTTTTATTATATTATACAAATCACAACGAACTACACAAAACGACATTATTAATAATTTAGCAATAAAAAAGTTAAGTACAATGATGACATTAAAAGTTGAGTTTCTCGAAATACTTTTTTTAAATTGTCTCAGTACCTACCTAGTATTTTTCTAGCACAATGATATTATATGAATGTGCATTGTGTGATATCTTATATTTTAGGAATAAAATGATATATTTTTTGCAGGTTTCTGTTAACAACGATTCCAAGAACTTTTGAATATATTATTAAAACGGCCTTTGCAAATATAATTCTCAATTAAGAGGTTTTGATCTAGCATTAAATTTTTGTTCTCCATTAGGTTACAGCTTCCTAAGAAGAAAATTTAACAAGACTTACCAGACTCAAAATATCAAAATTTTACCAATCAATTGATGGTTCTACTAGTTTCCATAGGAAATTTCTCCTCGAAACTACTAAAAGAAAAGTGGCAGAGGCAACCGATCAAAACAAAAACTAGAAATTTGTTTAAGAATCTAATTATTGTTTGAAGTTTTACCATTAATAATTTTTGATAACGATTTAAGATTATGAAGTTTTATTATGTATTTTACTCTTTGATAACCTATGTTTAAATTTTTATTAGGACCAAAATAAATTATAATTTTCATTTCAACTACAAAAACCCTCATAATATTAAAAAGAGGAAAAAACATTAGATTAGTTATGTTCAGGAATAAACTCTAAACATATATCTACTTAAAATGTGTTACTTTTAGAAGGTATGTTATTAACTTTCCATTTGTACTTGTATTAATTTATTTCATTTCATTATCTGTTGTATTTTCAAATTGATTTTGATATTAATCTTATCTATTTATATATTTCTTATATTCCCATATATGTTTTTTTTTCATTGAAACAAACGTTTATTAGCTTATTAAATATAATGAATTCATATTGTTTTATTATATGCTTGTATGAATGATTACTTTTATTTCCTTTTAAAAATGAATTTCGAAGATAAAGCCGAAACGGTGCCGGTGAGAGAGAATAAAAAATTAGACGAAAGTGACGATATTTACTGGAGCTTTCATCTACACCTGAGCCAGCAAGATTCGTCTTCCCTTCATCCTTACATTCTCCAGATTTACAGAGAAAACGCCGTCCTCTTTAACATATCTAGACCTTCTTTGACGGGGACTATACCACTACATTATCAGCTTTATTTGTTATCCCGAGCAATTTAAATGCATTCGTAATTGCTCATTCTCATCTCTTGTAGATTCCGTACTCAGTTTTCTTATTTTTAGTTACGTTTGCACTGCTCTTTTATTTTCACAGCTTTAATTCTATAATGCTGTAACGCTACAATATGGATCCATTTTTGTGGTTTATACTATTTAATGTTATTCGTAAGTGACCAACCTATTATAATAATTAAAGATTATTGTATACAGGCCTGAAGATGTTTCTGTAAGGCCGAAACTAGTCGCTACTGTATTTATTTATAATAAAATTTATTCTAAGGTTTTATTCTTCAATTGAAAAAATTAGACCGTTACAGTGATTTTGTTTCATTTCCTGCATTAGACACACATAAGACGGTATTCTTTTTAAATATAGTAAAATTAGCAAATTTTTTAGTTTTTTTTATAATTAAAACGTTTGGACAATGTGTTTTTATAGATAAATGATACGCCACTGAACAAGAAGGATGTTTACCTTCCCCCTTGTGCCCGCTTCCTCACTTCCTCTACAGATGTTGCTAACACAACAATCGCTTACAAACTCGTTTTCACGCTCCCTCTATTAGTAATTGCTCGGAGGGGTAGACGGAGTCCCGCTCGTGGCTCGTGTACACCCTTAAGCCTAAGCTTAAGAGGTATCATTAAATATTAACTTTTTTAGAAAAAAATTTTCACTTATGACATGTGCTTATGACACTTTCGTCATCCAACGGTGAAGTTAAATGGGAAAATGGTGGAGATTTACGACATTTGACAACTAACATATGATGAAAGACACGTAGTTACAATGATGGTTGAGCTAATAATAATTAAATTTGACAGTTAAATTGAATATGTTAGATTAGTTTCGTAACAAATTTTATAATATAAATTTAAACAATTTATTATATATATTATTACAAGTAAAAAGTTGAAGGATTTACAAAAGGATTTGGAAACTTGTGAGGATGATGGGATTCATTGTAGTTGTTGAATTGAAAATACTAGAAGGTTAATCTGGAAAAGATAGGCTTATATTTAGGTTGTAATTGATCATTTAAACAAACCACATCTGGGTTATTAATATGTTGATGAATGTAATACATTTCAAGTAAGTCCAGCTTAATGCCTTTGGGGCATTGGATAAGAAGAGAGGCGTTATCTGGAAAAGTGAAGTTATGTTTAGTATAGAGAACATAATTAGCAAATGTGGAATTGGTATCTGAAATATTTGAGGATTTATATCTGTTGATAGTTTTGTAATGTTCTAAAATTCGGGTTTCTGTCTTTCTTCCTGACTGGCCGACGTAGATGGCATTGCAATCATTACAATTTAGTAGATATACCCCTGGATACCTATTCTCTAACTCATGGGAGCACTCCCATACTCCCATGCCAACGTTGCCAAGTTGACAGAATAACTTTGATCTACTATTTAAGGACTGATTCTACCGTTGTGTTAAACGAAGTTTAAAGTGACATTTTTACATTAACAATGTCATTTTAATCTCCGTTTAACATAACGGTGGAATCGGCCCTAAGTAGTTCAAATTTGCTTTGTGATAAATACGGACCAATCTGGCAAGCCCGCAATTTTCCCTCCCATGGTATAAAATCTGACCTTACTACGCATGTACCTGGGCTAAAAGTGAGTATGCACGATATACCCACCTAAGAGTAAGAGAGCAAAATATATGGGAGCACTCCCATGGGAGCGCTCCCATGACTTAGTGAATAGCTATCCAGGTATAGATCTTGTACCCACTTTCCATAATTTTTTACAATTTTTACAATTTACTTAATTCAACATACTTATTTTTCTGTGGACACATAGTGGTAAGACACCTAACATTTCTATAAAAAACGTTTTGTTATACCTTAAATTATTATTGCAGATTGTACCTACTCACTTACAAAAATTTTTTGCCTGATGATGACCTTTTAGGTCGAAAGCGCTTGCAACCTAATAAATTTATGTGGTCGACAGACTTTGAGCTTTTTACTTCCCTTTAATAGAGGGAATAGGTAAATTGATATTTGGAAGTGAAAAGTTATACCTAGAGATTTCGTAGGTGAGTTTACTTTTTTATTTTTTATTTTTCTTTTCTTTTGATTATCTAAATTATTGATAGTGAGAAATACAAGTGAGAGAACCCAACCCAAAATTCTAATACAAATATAAGTGTTCATCATCTAATAAAAAAGTTATATAATTACTGAGCTAGCTATACTGGGTATTAAAAATAAATTATACATCTAAATTCTTATATTCTTATCAATATATTTCTATTAGAATACAATGTAATATTTCTGCTTTTTGTATTCTTATAGACATATATTTTTATTAAGTATATAGGGTGTGCCTTTTAAAAGTAGTCTCCTCATAGACTAGGCCACGAGTCGCCTCTGATGTAAACCATTTAAAATCAACATGATATGGCAAAAAAGTTTAATTTTTGAATTATGTTGTCAATATGACCCAAAAGTTAATTCAATATTTCTTTGTACATAAATAAAACTTCTTTTATCATTTTCTTTAAAATAAGTAAAAGTATCGATGGTCTTCAAACATGCCTGTAAATTAACTTTACACTCTTTGCATTCAAAACTATTAAGTTTCTTAATAGACACTGCAACATAACTAGTGGCCTGACTCAAATTCTGCTTCATTTATTAATTTTGTATATATTATTAAAATGAACTTTATCTTCACAGGACTCTGTTTGGAAGTGTGATAACAATATTACTAAGTACTACTATCTTTGGTGTATCTGGTTTTGAGGATGCTAAAGCAAGGCAAAGCAGTCTTGAACAATTTGTGGTTGTAAACGATTTTGTATCAAAATATGATTTTCACATAATGTATAATGATTGGTTGTAAGTGGAATGAGTGAAATGTTTAAAATACGACACCATTCCTTTCTTTGATGAATATCAGAAGGAAATTTAAACATTTTGTGGGTTTTTCATTATGCCAGGAAATGCATGTGCTATAAGTGATATATATTTTTATATTTACTACATAAGTTAAATACTCATAAATATAAAACTGCCTAATGACCAAACCTTTATTATAAATGTAAACTACAAAATAATTTTATTTCAAATTACGTCGAGCAGTGTAAACATCACATTCAAGACCAGTTCATAATTCGAGCAGTGTTTTACTGTGTCGTTCTGTCAAAACGTCAAAAGAGGGAGAAAGAAAATTTGCACCACTCAAGATCAAAGGCACCGACGCTTTATGTCGCTACTCAACGGTTAATATACTTTGCTGGAACCAACATTTTCATAACACTACATGTCAACATATATTTTTTAAAGTGAACTATTCATACATACCTATGTATTAATTTTAAGTATTTTTAAAATATTTTTTGTGAAAATAATGTTTCATTGTGCCAAATTAAGATTATCCCTAAAGTAGTAGATGGTGTTTTAAATGTTATAACAATTTTGTATATAGTTTTATTCTATTCTAATAAATAAAATTTGCTTGAATATTTAGTTACATTTTAATCATTTTGGTTAGAAATTCATCAATTTTTAGTTTTAAAAAATCAGTAATTAAATTATTTTTTTCTAAAATACTTCGGAATTCATCTCTTCATGGTAATCTCCCATCTTTTTACCTTCAAAAACCAGTAATGCATTTTCTACAAAACCTTCAGAATCAGCATGTAAAATAATAAGGTGTCTTCCCTTTCTTGTAAGGCTTTTCAGGAATTGCTACCTTTAATAGTACTCAGTGTAGAAGGATCCATAATTGTAGATTTTCAATACAATTGCTTCCTGAAGAACTATTATTTACGAAATAAAGTAAAAAACTAAGTAATGGATGAGATATCAAATTATAAAATGTCAGAACTGTCAACAGTATCAATTATTAGCTGATGTTCATGCTAAAAAGGAATGTGTGAAACTGACTGTAATCTGACCAATCAGTAGGCTACAGAATTGCCAACTTAAATTCAAATCGCTCCTCTTAGTTTAAAAACAGAGTATAATAGTTCATTAACGGACGAACTAGGATGTACTCCTCTAGTTTCACTTTTTGCACTAGTTGCATAAATAACTATTATTTTAATTGTAATAAAAATCTTAAATTACAAAATTGTGTTGCTATTTTTATTTACTTCCCACTGAATGTTTTGCAAGTCTAAAGTCGAAAAATATATATAACGTTATTTTAGTTTAGTTATTTAGGTAATATACAAATGTTTAAATCATTAAAATTTTACTTTTTAATCCAATAAATGTGTTTTGTTAGGAAACTGCTTTAATTCTTATTTAAATAAGAGCCTACGCCACTGGTATATCAATTGGAGCAACGGAGAAGGAATATTTTAAAGTGAGGCAGACGATGACCAGTTGATGACGCCCGTGGCTTTTTCTAAGTTGAATCGTACTTTATGTACCTATATCATGCAGACCTAATTAAACATTTACTGATATCAGTAACTGGGAGGTGAACTGAAGTATGTCGTACTATTTATAGAGGCATGTTAGAAGTATATGACATTATGACAGAATTTTTTTTTATCAAAATATAGAAATAACTAACAAGTCATGTATATTAAAAAAATGTTTTAGTAGTTAGAATATTAGTAAACAATACATACTGTGACAATAATTGGGGCTAACTGTATTTCTTGTCGAAATATAATTGATATATATGTAAATATGGCACACATCAAATCCTATACCTATGCAATTTATATAAAAATCCACATGGTCTGGAGTAGGATTCGAAGCCCGTCTGTCTCTGATACTCAGGGCTTAGACGGCTACTGAGAGCGTCGGCAGGTGGCGAATGACCGAACAGCCTGCAGCGATATTTCATCTGCAGGTTATCACCGGATATCCAATAAGGTGACGCTGACCAACCTCCCAATCCAAAGGTATCACGTGATCCGTGTCGAAAGGATGCATGGTGGAGAAGGAGCGCCACTTCGAACGGAGCCTCCGGGAAATCAGGCGACCTTCTGGCAGTAACTAGCCTTGTTGCGGCATGCGGGGCTCTGCCGCGGCATGCGGGGCTCTGCCGTGGGTTACCACCCTTTCCCTAGCTACCCGTGGGATCTGTATGGAAGACAATCAAAAATACAAAGACAACGGGGACAGTCCCCTCGATCGCCAGGAATCTGGCGATGAACCGATGGAGGTTTCTTCAGCCCCATCAAACAACGTCATTCTGGAGGAAATGGAGAATGTTTTACTTGCATCACCCAACTCCAACTTGAATGAAACTCAGGTGGAGAAAGAGGAGGCACAAACCTCCTCTAATAAACCTGAGAGGCACGCCAAAAGGTTAGCCGGAGCGACCAGAAAGCGCCTCAAAATGCTTCAGCGCGGCATTGACTATCAATCCGCCCTGAAGCAGACCCTCAAAGAGTTGGAGAAGAAAGGGAGTGGTAAACCACCCCTCTCGAGTCCAACTAAACAATCTGGACAACCGGTGAGGGAACAAACCCCACCAAAGGAGTCTAGAACCAAACGTCAACGCTCCGACGACAGCAATCCTAAAACTCCGTAGGAATGCCATAGTCGAGCCGAAACGATCATTTAAGGCCGCGGCGGAGTATTCGCGTGGGGATTATTCACCTTGAACACCATGACGTCCATCTTTAGAATGAACAGCTGCAAGCTATATAGCTCTCAATCATGAGAACTGTAGAAAGACAACCTGTGGACGGACCCTAAATCCGTTTCCAGGGCTGCACCCTAAGACCCGGTCATCTCCTTCTGGACTGTGCCGACGCTACAATGGCTCGGTGGCTAGATGAAGCCATTGACAAACTTCGCCCATGGAATGACGCACGTCTAAAGTTGGTGCAAGGTAAGGAAATACCCAAGTCGTTCATCTGCATGGTGTACATCCCTGACGATATAGGATCTACCGGATTAACATGGGAGCAGGTAACAATGCAGTATAGGATAATGAATTGAGCCCTGCGAACCCAGGAGTGGATCTGTCTACACCAGGTAGCCTCAGGCCAGCTGGGTCACTCCTGGATGCTTTCCATCGACGATGTCTCGATGGGAGACTTGGAACGGATGAACTTCCGGCCCTACTTTGGATTCGGATTGGTGCAATTCCGGCTCCGAGATCGCAGAGGCGCCGCGAAGAGAGTCCAAACAACAGACTCTCAACAGATACCGTCTGTCTCGGGAACCTCGAGTAGGGTTGGCAAGGACGCAGGACATGGAAAGATCACTCCTGCAGCCGAAGTGGCTAACACGAGGATCCCTGGACCCGCGAAACCTCATTGCAGGCCCGCCTCCTTAAGGGACAAGGGGAAACAACCCCTGTCCAAGAGCAGTGCGTCAAGGCTCCAAAACCAAAAGGAAGGGAAATAAGGAGAATAGGAGCGAGAAAAAAGATCCTCCTCAACCTCCTTCACTACCATCACCCCCTCCCCCAATTCCTCCCACTCACTAACAACGGGAAAGCCGATGGTCTTTTTCCAGGCAAATCTCCACCACGCCCAAGCGGCTTCATACGTCCTTGGCAGGAGGTTTTCCAAGGAAAAACTAAACATCGCTTTTATCCAGGAACTCTGGATTTCCAGTAACGGCCGGATAAGGGGCGTTGGAAACTGTTCGGGTAAGTTGGTAGCCGGTAACTCTCCAAACAAACCAAGAGCATACCTTCTTATCAGAAATAATATAAAACTTTTTATGTTAACAGGTTACTGCACCCCCGATGTGGTTGCAGCCCAGGTCTCGATCCCGGTAGAACAGCAACGATTTAGTAGTCTGCTCTGTTTACTTCCAGGGAGACTCAGGTCAAGACTAACCCCCTCCTCCAGCGATAGTGCGAGAACTAGTTGCCTATTACAAGAGGAACAACAAGCAGCTCGTCATTGGGTGCGACGCTAACGCCCACCACAGGGACTAAGGAAGTACCGACATCAATGCACGAGGTGAGCAACTTTATAATTATATATTCGGTGAAGGGCTTATTGTTAACAACGTAGGTTCGGAACCAACTTTCCTGACGAAAAATCGTGCGGAAGTTCTAGACATACAATCAGTACGTCGTTTGTGAGTACCAATATTGTTAACTGGAGGGTATCCACCGAAACCTCATGCTCAGATCACAGACACATCAGATTTGACATGAGGACGGATCGGATACCTACTCTCCAATTTCGTGACCCTAAAAGCACAAAATGTAGTGGATACGAAAAGTCCCTCCAGAGGGGCTTGGAAACGTAATTAAAACTATTAAGAATAGTGCAGAGAAAAAGTGGCAAATGATCAAATTTAAAATGCCCTTATTACTGCCTATCAGGACAACTGCCCACTAAAGAAGAGAAGAGACCTGAGAGGTACTCCATGGTGGAGCAGAAGCCTCGACCAAAAAATAAAAGAAGTTCGACATCTCTTCAATCGAGCTAAAGAATTTGGCTGCTGGGAAAAATACCGCAAATCTCTAACGGAGTACAATAAGGCTATCAGAAAGGCCAAACGAGAATCGTGGAGGGAGTTCTGTCAGATTACAGTCTTCAAGAAATAATTAACAAATATAGGGGAACTCTTATTTTGGTGGTTGGTGATCCCAAGTGTAAATCTTATTCTTGGTTTTCCAAACAAACCGACGATAGGGGAGAAGCTCTTGAAGGGTTTATTACAGTAAACAATTTGTTCACTACAAACAAGGCCAACGAGCCCTATACCTTTTCCACGGTAAACGGGGAGGATAATATTGATGTTACTATCACAAGCGGATATTTATTAAATAAAACCACACAGTGGAAACTGTATGAGGATATGATCCAGAGTGATCATCGATACATTGAAACTCAAATTGAGTTCGATAAGGTGGAAGATGACTACGAGACGATCTGTATTAGATCCGCTAGAAAGGACGTTATCGATGAGGTTGCAGCTCGCTTGACGGAGCGCCTTGGTATTCTCCCTTTGGGACAAGTAAATGAAATAGACTCATATATCGACGAACTAACGCAGAGCTTGCTAACAATCACTGGTCTGGCTTGCAAAGTCTCCAAAAGGAGGAATAGAGATACTCCTTGGTGGTCTAATCAATTATTAGTAAAAAAGAAAAATGTCGCGAAACTACGTAAACAAACGAAGAGACTTAGAATGGAGAGGTGTACATCGACAGTACTTAGAAGAAAGGAGGCAATACTTGGAAGACGTAAAGAACGCCAAGCTGACCTCATGGATGTCCTTCGTAGATGAAGATCTGCAAACGGACCCCTGGGGAACAGTCTACAAACTTGCCGCAAACAAGATCAAAATAAGCAACACTATGTCGAATGTGCGCCGCTCGGACGGCTCCGTTACCACTCTACTCCAAGATACACTAGAGGAAATTCTTAATAGGCTTATGCCAGACGACGAAATCCAAAATGAAAACGAATACCACGTCGAAACAAGAGAAGCTGCGAGAATTAGTGTTGGCAACGTCAATGAAATTGTCACTTACAGCGAGGGTGACTTAGATGAAGCTGTTTCGAGGATTAAGCCATAGAAGGCTCCCGGTATCGACAACATTCACGGAAAAATTATAGTTTTGACTCCTTTATAAGGCTTGTTTGGCTCTAGGCTATTTTGCCAGAAAATGGAAAATAGGTAATCTTGTTACTATTCTCAAATCACCCGATCAGGATTCTAAAGATCCCAAAGCACTTCGACCTATCACACTATTATCTGAACTGGCAAAAATTCTTGAGCGACTTATCCTTAACAAAGTGTTCTCACTGCATAGTGAGCGAAACTTCTTCAACGAATCACAATACGGCTTTCGTAAGGCACGTTCCACAGTGCAAGCAGTCTCTGTATCAACTTCGCATATCAGACAAGCGAAAAAGCATAGTCTAGTTCTATTTGTCGACATATCGGGAGCCTTCGATAACCTATGGTGGCCACCAAGCGTTATAACTCAACTTGACCGAAAACAAGTGCCGAGTTCAATCATCTTCCTGATTCCTAAACAACAGAAAGGTTAGATACCAAGCAATCTACACTGAAACGCAAGCCATCTGTTTAAGAGCCATGCTGGGGGTTTACAGGTCGACTCCAAACGAAACTCTGTGCGTGCTAGCACAGTTACCGCCGCTACACCTACATCTCCAGCAGCTGGAGGCTATGATCTCTTTAAACAAGACTGGTAACGCTTACCTACTGGGCACAAGAATCAACTCAGAAGAACTAAGATACTGGACGGTGGTTACATATGAAGCAGACAGGATCCTACTTGACAAATGGCAAGAGGAATGGGAACAAACACATAAGGGAAGATACGCGTACGAAATGATACCAAACGTAAAGAACTGGCTCAATGACTGTCAAGAAAGGCTCAACCGAGAAACTACCCTGCTGCTCAGCTCCGTATAGGGAAAGGTGGCTGAGCTTGCGTGCAATGCGACCAAACAGATAGCCCTTGTCACAGAGTTATGGCATGTTAAAACTTTATTCGCATCGTGCGAAGTCATGGAAAGGGAAGCAAAAGCGATACTAGCGCTAGCTGCGGATAATTCGTGCATTTTAGAGCGCTATTTTGTAATATCAAATACACGTATACATTTTACTTTTTTTTTTTTAATTAGGTAAAAACAATACAATAAGCAGCCGGAGTTGCTGTGTCGAAAATTGTACAAATACTAGCAAAAAAAAAAACGGTGAAACTTATATAAAAAATTTCAGTAGCAAAGTGGAAATTAAATCAAAGAAATAAATGGATAGGTGTACAATAAGATGAAAAATTACCTTTATTTTTGTAATAATAACAGTAATGCTGGAAATAGTAGACATCAGAAACTTAAAAGGTTTTAAATAAACAATAAATTATCATTTTACGATGTTCTTTAATATCCCTTTATTCTTAAATGTTCATTCAGCAAGGACTAGATTTCAAGATTTTTGCCTTTTATTATTATATGTGGCAGGAATACATTTTATGACTTACTGATGGGAAACCAGTTTTAATCATTCATTCTATGTTTTCTTTCGAATAATAATGAAAATATAAATAACGATCCTTTTTTTATATATTTTAACTTCACGCTATTATTAAATGGTATTTTTGTATTTTGACAGAATAGACTAACTCTTCAATGACAACTTATTAGACTTAGGCAACTTCTTATACATTTTCCAGTAAATACTGTTGCCTGCCTATATTTTATTATTGATTTTTATTGATTATACATAATTTTCTTTAATTTAAGCGATAAAAATATATAATAATAATAATAATTTAATGTTTTACTTGTTTTATAAATCCATATACTTTTATTAAAACTAACATATATACTTTTTAATTACGAATTCTATTAAAAATTGTATTTGTCGGTATACACAGAAATAGTCCATTAGTACCAAAACGAACTGGCGCTGCTGTCGCGCATAGTGCGAATAACGTGTAGAAATTGTGCTGGTGCTGGGTCATTTCCCAGGTAATATTCAACAGACCATCAGTCTATTAGGCAATAACATAAACATATTAAGTAACTTCATTATAGAAGACGAGAATTGATTGGAAGCAGAAACCAGAGTAAAAATAAATAAATCAATCAGTTCTCAGGCAAACAGCCACTTTTAAGTACAAACAAACGTACTTTTACTATTCTTAGTTAATTTAGGTTTAAGTGTTGTTATTTGTTAAAAGGGTATTGGGAATCATTAAAAGAATCAGTATTTATTTTTCATAAATTTGATTAAGTTTTTAGCCTTATTGCTAGAGTTTTAATTATATGGAGTGTTATCTTAATACTCTAGACAAAACAAGGGGTATGGGAAACTACAGTTTTAAATACTGTTATATATTGATGTATATTTTAATGATAAAATATTTATTTTTTGTTAGCGGTATGTTAAATGAACTATCCTATACGGCTATGTACGGGGCAAGTGCCATACGCAGGCATCCAGGGGTTAATTAAAGAGACCCTGATGAGAAAAGTACATTTATAGCAAATATCTAGATGTATAATTAATCCTATCGCACGCAATTGCGGTTAATATTAGTGCATGTACATTTACCATGTAAATAAAGTAATAAAGTGGACTCCTTCCTTTTCCTTTCCTTTCATGAAAGTGACTGGTCATGCTTGGCCAGGGGTGTGTGGTGGGAACTTTCCTTCCTTCCCCTTTTTTTTAGATAACAGTCTGTTCGCTATACTTACGCGGGTTTCGGATTAATATTTGCAATATTTGTAACAAATTTAGTACCTACCCTAATGTTATTTTAATTTAAATCTGACCATTAGGAAAATTTTACCTAATTTCTTGGGAAAAGGCTTATTGGACCTGGTTGTCAATGACTAATTTTCATAATTTTGTTAATCCGAAACGCGCGTAAGTATAGCAAACAGACTGTATATCAGATTTACCTGCAAGTACCAGACTTCACAAGATTCTCATAAAGATCCGAAACAGAAAGTCGGCTCGATAAAAAGACCCGACAAAACCTATACGGATTCTGGTAAGAAAACTTTAGAGATTCTCTTACAGAAACGCTTCCCAGGCAGTCGAATCCTGAAGGACAGGCAACATGTACCCCTTCCTTTAACGGAATCGATTATACGACCCAAAAAGGAGGACTGGAACTTTGTTGCACAAATTGTCTCTCCAAACGCCGTGAAATGGGCGATGAATTTATTCTCCCCTTCAAATCACTCGGAGAGGATGGCATTTTTCCCGCCCTTTTACAAAAAGGACAGGAACTTCTGCTACCCCTCCTTGTGATCAGTCCTCAACTGATCTATTGGATTTACCAAACAGTGGTAAAACCCATGGTTACGTACGTCTCTGTCGTCTGGTGAGACAAGAGACTCCAACGGACAGCCAGAGCAAAGCTGGCTGGAATACAGCGGCTTGCGTGTCTCGCCATAACTGAAGCAATGTCAACTACATCTACAGGAGCCCATGGAGACTATGCTGGACCTAATCACTCTCCACATTCTGCTGGAAAGGGAGGCCAGAATGGTCTTCTACAGGCTCCTAAAAGTGGTTAGTCAATGTTACGAAGAACTGCGATGGGACAAGACGGGGCTGGTGAGTGAAATTAATAATCACCCCATCCTCGGCATGGTCTTGGACTCGCTAGTTCCCCGACAGCACTTAGAAAAGCCATACAGCGTCATCATTCAGGAGAGAGACGCATGGAGCAGAGGGGAAAAATCCTCTCCCAGGCAGACTATGTGTTGTACACGAACGGCTCCAAAACTGAAAAAGGAGTAGGAGCGGGAGTTTTCGGCCAGAGGCCTAGAGTTGACATATCAATAAACCTAGGCTTTCTGGCCACGATCTTCCAAGCAGAAATGATTGCTATAGAATTGAGAGTGAGAGAGTTGATTAATTTTCTCCCCGCAAACAAGACTATAAAAATCTTTTGAGATAGCCAGGCAGCTCTTAAGGCCCTGGGCTCCAATAGAGTTGACTCAAAGCTGGTTTGGAACTGTATAAATACCCTAGAGTGCCTCGGTGCAGGGAACAAAGTTACTTTAATCTGGGTTCCGCGACACAGTGGTGTGGAGGGCAACGAAAAAGTCGACGCACTTGCTAAAATAGGAACCGAATCTGTGTTCATAGGACCAGAACCATTCCTGGGCATTGCAAAAAGCACTGCCAAAGGAATTATCTCAAAATGGACGGAGGGTGCAAGACTCACGAACCGGGCGAACAGGGCTAACCCATTCGAAGGCGTTTATAACCAACCCTTTTATGAACGCCTCTGCTCAGATCCGAGAATGGAGTAGGAAAGATCTACGCATTTTCACTGAACTGATGGCAGGACACTGCCGTCTGAACAACCACATGAGAAGAATAGGTCTGCAACAAACACTAGACTGTTGATTCTGCAGAATGGAGGACGAGTCTCTGCACATTTTATGTACCTGATCCTCCCTGGAAAGAACCAGGTTTCAGATCTTCGGGTTTACCCGACTGGAGCCTACTGACTTTAAAGAAGTCTCACCCAATTCAACCATGACCTTTATCAAAAGGTGTGGTTTCTACGGTGAACTATAAGTTAGTCATGAGCTACAATAGACCCATCTGGGTCGTAGTGGAAGGCGATGTCATCCCACTCATTTTCAACCTAACCTGTCTCTGACCACAAACTTACCTATAAATGAATATAGGCGCGTGAGACCGGTACACCACCGACCCGATAATAATATTAACTAACTGTAACGCGGAACCGGTCCTGTCTAGTAAACAACCTTTAACCTGTCACCGACTCATGATCGAAGCACCACTGACATATGGAGACAGGTAAACCGCATCTCGAATATACCAGAACAAGCGGTGCGCCGTGAGTCATAGAGATGGAATTTTGGGGAGCGTCTAGTAATTACGAGTACAGAATTGGCTAGGTATAAATAGCCCGACTTATCGGCGGACGAGCATTCGAGAATAAAGACAGTGGACAGAAAAGTTAAATTGTAATAAATAAATTAGAATTGTAAGTTGGGGCATAAGTATTATATAAATTAATTAGTACGTCATAAATAAATTGTAAATAATGGGTTTTAAATAAAAAACTCTAAGTAAATTAAACTATCGTTGCATAACTTATTTAATTTTAAATATAATAGAAATTTTCTAAAAGTTCACTATATTGATTATTTGTTGCAACTTTACTGCTCTTAAGTACCGTTTATATGAATTGATTTATGGAGCTTAATTAAAAGACAGGAATTAATGCTATCATTTCAAAAAAGTAAAATTAAAGGAATTTCGAACTGTTATATCTTCAAGTCCTTATTAAAAACCAATAAATATTATTATTATTATTATTATTATTATCATCATACAGGAGTTATCTTCACAAATTGTTACAAATATCGAACATAAGTTTGTTGACATAAACATTATTTTCATAATAAAAATAAATATATATATCTGTTAAAAACTGGTCATACTTTATTTAATAATATATTTATTTAAACGTTTTTGTTTTTTGTTTGGGTGATATTGAATACTAATACCAACATTGTGAAATAAAAAAATTATAACCTACCACTTTTTTATTTCTTTCATTTCATTTGTCATTAAACAACAGGTCGTGAATTAGAGAAATATTAGTTATAATTATAGGTACGTTTAGATATTGTGCAATAATAATACTCTTCCTATTTCATCCCCTTACGAGTAAATTTTTACCCCAATAGCTGAGCTTGCCCAGAGAAGGGACTACTATTATTATTATTATTATTATTATTATTATTATTATTATTATTATTATTATTATTATTATTATTATTATTATTATTATTATTATTATTATTATTATTATTATTATTATTATTATTATTATTATTATTATTATTATTATTATTATTATTATTATTATTATTATTATTATTATTATTATTATTATTATTATTATTATTATTATTATTATTATTATTATTATTATTATTATTATTATTATTATTATTATTATTATTATTATTATTATTATTATTATTATTATTATTATTATTATTATTATTATTATTATTATTATTATTATTATTATTATTATTATTATTATTATTATTATTATTATTATTATTATTATTATTATTATTATTATTATTATTATTATTATTATTATTATTATTATTATTATTATTATTATTATTATTATTATTATTATTATTTATTATTATTATTATTATTATTATTATTATTATTATTATTATTATTATTATTATTATTATTATTATTATTATTATTATTATTATTATTATTATTATTATTATTATTATTATTATTATTATTATTATTATTATTATTATTATTATTATTATTATTATTATTATTATTATTATTATTATTATTATTATTATTATTATTATTATTATTATTATTATTATTATTATTATTATTATTATTATTATTATTATTATTATTATTATTATTATTATTATTATTATTATTATTATTATTATTATTATTATTATTATTATTATTATTATTATTATTATTATTATTATTATTATTATTATTATTATTATTATTATTATTATTATTATTATTATTATTATTATTATTATTATTATTATTATTATTATTATTATTATTATTATTATTATTATTATTATTATTATTATTATTATTATTATTATTATTATTATTATTATTATTATTATTATTATTATTATTATTATTATTATTATTATTATTATTATTATTATTATTATTATTATTATTATTATTATTATTATTATTATTATTATTATTATTATTATTATTATTATTATTATTATTATTATTATTATTATTATTATTATTATTATTATTATTATTATTATTATTATTATTATTATTATTATTATTATTATTATTATTATTATTATTATTATTATTATTATTATTATTATTATTATTATTATTATTATTATTATTATTATTATTATTATTATTATTATTATTATTATTATTATTATTATTATTATTATTATATTATTATTATTATTATTATTATTATTATTATTATTATTATTTGTCGTGGCGCTCCAGAGCGAGTTGAAGATGATTAATGGTACCATTTGATTTATAGGAAAGGAAAACCCGAAAACCTCACCCACCATCATCGAAAAGGTAACGCATAGCGATTTTTATAATCTGGATGCGATATCAACAGAAATTAAATTTCTACTAATACGGCATCTATCAAATCCTATATAGAACCATGCAAATAAATTCACATGGTCTTCTGTAGGATTCGAAGCCAAGGATCTCTTACCACAAAATTGTTTGCAAATGAATGAATGAATGAATAAAGATAATTATGTAGATTAAAAAAATAATTTTTTAAATTATTATTATTCTTCTTACCTTTTTCTCCATGACATACACTAAAAATAATAATGAAAAAGCTGATCCAAATGAATTTCATTATCAGTTTATTATAATTAGGCTTATCGATGTAAAAAAATAAACTTATATATATGTTTATTCACTTTTACCCTTCTCAAATATTTTTTAAATGTAATAAATAATTTTTGCTTGTCAAGCTTCTTATAATAAGCCACTTAATTTGATGCGTAATATGCTTTATATTTAAAGAACTAAAATGCAAATGTATGTTCCATATGTTGGAGATAGTGGCAGTATTCGTTTACAATAATTACACTTTATCTACCCATGTACATACCTAATTCAAATTAAAGCTGTAAATTATTACATTTAAATAAATTCCAAGATATGACATCGTCTACAATGTGTTATCCTTTATTTTTACGGACTTGTTATTCTGGATTTGAAATTCCAACTTAATTATTATAAAGTTCAATTTATTATAACTATAATAAAGAAAAGAAAGAAAGTTTACTATAAGCTCAGCCAGGAGGGGTCGGGTTATAATTAATGTAAATAAAAGGCCAGGGCTAAATGGAGTATTGTGTTCCTATAATTATATATTTCTATGACCAGATGTCAAATCTTAAATCGACTCGTGCGTATTCAATTGTGAGGTTATAATGACGACAAATATATACAGAAAAAATATAAGATCTTCGTGTAACTTTTATCAAGACAATTCTAATTATGAATAGGGTAGTTGCCCCTCGAGTACGTACTTTTGGTTCACAGGTAAATATTTGCAATCTACAATACTAATTAAATAACCTATAAACTAATGTTTAGTTGGTTACGATTAAAACTTTTAATTTCGAACAATTAACTTATTTTTATTTAAAAACATTAAACAAATACAAATACATAAAAATTATATTGTTTATTTTGGGCACGTGTTGTGAATGCCATGGCGGTTACCGATATATTATTAATGTCTAATGCAGCGCATGGGATTCTGTCAGGGGGGATATCGCGCATGGTGTCATGGCGGCGCTGACATCATGCGTAGAGTTAGTAGAGTTGGCGCGAAATAAATATCATATGACAGACGCATGTTGCAGTAGTTTGTGAGTCGTTTATAGTGATTTATAAGATATAAAGCAGATATTTGTATTATATTATGTTGTAAACTTTGTTTTCTGTGAGTGGTTTTAATGAAAAACATTGAAAAATTGCGGTACGGATGTAGCAGTAACAATTAAAGGAAAGGATTTAAGAATTATATTATGGTTTTTCGCTTTCCTCGACAGTAAGAATTTAGTCAAAAGTGAGGAGTGGCCCAAGGGCGGCTCCAGCGGAGGCCCAGGGAGCATTTCGTTTCCTAGATTAAAATTCTTAAAACCCATGAGCCTTTTATTAAAAAAAATATGCTAAATAGGCAATTATACCCTGCTTCCCAAGAAAATTTGACATGGAGCAGCCCTTGCAGTGGCTTGTGACCCTGCAGATAAATTTTCATATGTATTCTAAGCACTTTCAACCTTCCAACTATAAAAAGTACCTCAAATCAGAACTTCAGATAATGTGAAGTTGGGAATGAACCAGTGTGAATCACATTGGTTCATTTACAACTTCGGCCTTCTAAACTAGAGACTCTAACCCTTTGAAGGCTAAAAATTTTGCAACATAAGCAAAAGTGAAATTGTAAATGTCACCAAAAAAATTTTTTTAATGAATTAAAAAACTGTCAGTGACTGGGTCCAGGAAAATTCAACGACATTTTATTTTAATTTTGTATATTTTATGTAGGAGTTATTTGTATTTGGTACATTTTTTTATGTTTTGCATTATATTATAAATATGAATGTCTGCATTATATTATATGAAAAAAAAAATATTTTTTTTTGTGTCATCAGCATCAACTGCTAAGGTTATTAGCCTCGTGTTCTGTGCAGGCTTTGTTACTGTTTCTCAGCGCCACTTTAGGAACAGCACTGTTAATTAGAACCCAACAGTGAATGGTCGAGTGGGGAATCCCATCAAGGCATCAGAATTAATTTTAAATAATTTAAATTAAATAAAAAAATCCCGGCCAACGGTGGGATTCGAACCAAAACTTATTTTTATTTAGTTGGGTGATAGAATGCAGTTAAATGAGTAATCAGTAGCAAATCGTAATCAGGTAAAAAATTCCGGCATGCCCAGATGCGAAATTGTTACCAGGATTCTCAGTTTCGAGTTGCGAAGAAACCCTTTATTTCATTATCCTGGTTATAAAAACTATTCTTTAGAAATCAAATTTGTATAACCAAAATAAATCATTAAAAAAAAAAGAAAAAAAACTGTTTAAAAAAATATTTCTTTTATGTATGTATTTGCATTTATGTTCCTTCATAGTCTTTCCTTAACTATCCCATAATAATATCCATTGATATTTGATGTAATTTATATAATATCCTTAATATTCATCAAATTTCTGTAAGTAGCATATATATTTTCCTCATATTTCGTCAGTATTTTTAATTTCGCGCCAATACAAACTACGCGTGACGTCATGCGCGTGGCCGTCCTATTTTTGTCACTGTTGATATTCTACCTTTTATTTTTTATACCATGAGATTCTGTGGTCTCTAAACAAATACACTTCACTCAGCAGGAGCGTCCTAAAGGGGTTTCTGAACATGCCCCCCGCCTTGAAAGTCTTCACTTTCAATGGATTCCTGAACGGGTAAGGGACAAACACGAGTGATAGCTCTGGAGATAATGCTATTAGCTGTCTTTAAAATAACCACTCTGTTAATGTCATCTCGACCGGATTTAAAGCCGATAATTCGACCTAGTTTGAGTTTTGAGTATTGAGTTTATATGTAGCTAATTTTTCTTGAGGATTTTTTCTCCAAACAATTTTTTGAAGACATCTTTGAGAGGGATCAACTAATAAACAACGATACATCATTTTTATATCGCTTGAAATTACAACAGGATGTATTCTAAACCGTAATAAAATATTAATCAATTCGTCTTGAATAAAAGGACCGTTCATTTGTAAATCATTTAAAGAGTACCCTGAAGATGTAGGTGCAGAAGCATTGAATACCACTCTTAATTTTGTAGTGGTATGATCTTCACGAAGCACTCCATGATGAGGCATGTAATATTCGATCGGATCAAAATCGTTGTCTAAACTCATATGATTTAATTTTTCATATTCATTTAAAAAATTAATATACATATTACGCAATTTTTCGTTTGTTTGCAGTCTTTTTTCTAACTGCAAAAATCGTTTTTCTGCTATTTTTTTGGAATTACCCAATTTATTTAAATGTTCTTTGAATGGAATTGATACAATAAATTTACCGGATTTGTCTCGCTTAACGTTTTCTTGAAAATGTTTATCGCAATTAATTTCTTCTAATGACCATGCTTTTTTATGGTCTACTTCTTCAATCTCCCAAAATTGTTTTAACATATCGTTTACGCATGAATTTTTTGAAAAATTACAAATGATGGTGTCGCTGTTAAAAATATTTAAAGGACCTGCGACAATCCATCCGAATTTAGTATGTTGTAGCACAGGCAAGTTTTTTCCTAAACTTATTTGCTCTGCTAATATTAAGTCCCAGAATAAATCAACGCCTATTAATAGATCGATAGGTCCAGGTACATTGAATTTTTGATCGGCTAATTGGATATTAAGAGGAATGTTTAGTTTGCATTTATTAAATTTCTGTTCTGGCAAACATCCGGTAATTTTATCCATAATAAAACAAGAAATTTCGCATTCGAAATCACAGTGCATAGAACGTAATTTTAAATTGCATTTAAATTTAGAATATGACAGAGAATTATTTATGCCAGAAACAGTTATGTCTGTTTTAATTTTGGGTAATTTTAATTTATCGCTTAAATACTTCGAAATAAAGCACGAACGTTTATTGAATTTTCAACACATACTTCCGCGGTAGAAAGTATAGATACGCCCCACTGGTGCTCTGATTAACCCTTAAATGCATACCGTTGCAGTAATACGACATAGCATTATCTATCTTGTATTTTTAGTATCGTAAACTTTGAAAGGCCGGCATGCATAGTGTGACCTTCCTACAACATTGCTGTTTCATTCTTTTCTATAGAAAACTGGTATTACTGTTTCGCACAGACGCGACACATCTGAAATCTTCAAACGTACGTAACCTCAAATTTAGTGCTTTTGTTGTTTATTTTCAAGTGAGTTGAGTTGGATTATTAGTTTGAAATAAATATATGCCGATGTTATAAGGTTAGTAGAAAACGTTTTTAGATATATTTACATCAAGTTATGTTAGTTGGAGCCTGACTGCAGTAAAATACGTATGTTGTAGAAATACAACATTATGCGATAAGCTTACGTTTTTATTATGTTCTATTTTATGTATAACAATAATTGAAAGGGTACTTATAGTTTGATTTTTTTAAGATTTAATCATGGATAGAATAAAGAAATGTACCCAAAATGAATTGGAATTTTTTGCCGACCATTTAAGTGAAATTAGTGAAGATGGGCTAGATTTTTCCGATACAAATAGTCTGAATGATCCTGAATATATTCCAGAATCTGATGAAGAAGAGGCAGATATACCTTTGATTGAAAACAATGACGATACGGAAAATATTAACATTAGAAAACAAGACCAAGAGGTCACAGATTATATTGAAGATAATCTAACTGAATCAGTCCAAAATCATCAAGTACGTTCTAAACTAACAAACTCAAAGATGGATAAAGTAAACATTATCTGAAAAAAAAAAAAAAAAAAGAATATGGTGTTGAGTGATGCTCAGAAAAATTTTCGTGGTAGCGAATCATTATCTAATGCAGTTCTAGAGTTGGATACACCATATGAGTGTTTTTCGTATTTCTTTACGGAACAGCTTTATGACAAACAAACCGAAGAATCATGCTTGTATGCACAACAAATTGAAATTGACAAACCTTTACATTTGACTAAAGCCGAACTAAAAAAGTATTTTGGAATAATCATTTTCATGTCTAATATTCGTCTTCCTAATACACGTTCTTACTGGAATCATGACGTTGGCTTAGAAATAATAACGCAAACAATGACTGTAAATAGATTCGAAAAAATTAGACCAATTTCTACACTTTAACGACAATGAACTACATTTGCCAAGAGACAATGAAAATCATGATAGACTCCATAAACTTAGACCATTAGTAGTCCATTTAAATAATACAATTTCAACTATTGCCCTTGAAGCAAAACTGTCAATTGATGAGCAGTTATGTTCAACAAAATTACGTCATTTCATTAAGCAATACTTACCCGTGAAACCCCACAAGTGGGGCTTCAAATTATTCGTACTACGTTGTATAAGTGGGTTTGCGTATTATTTCGAAATATATTCTGGACAAGAGAATAATGATATTCATAGACTTACAACAGAATCCGATCTAGGAGCATGTGCAAACATTATTGTTCGACTAGCCCGAATCATACCAAAAAATCTCAATTACCAATTATTCTTCGATAATTATTACACTATTCTCGACGTTTTAGTTTACTTGCCTGAAAATGGAATTTTAAGTATGGAAACAGTGCGCCGAAACAGGGTTCCTAATTGCAAGTTGCCCACAGAGAAAGACTTGAAAAAAGAAATGCGAGGAACAAGCTATGAATTTGTAGCCAACTATAAAAATATTGATATAAGTTCAATCGTGTGGAAAGACAATAAAGTAGTTAATTTACTATCTACGTTTGGTGGACAACTACCAATAACTACTGTCAAAAGATACGATAAAGTCTCAAAAGCCAGCAAAGATATACCTTGCCCATACATTATACATGAATATAATAAACATATGGGTGGGGTGGATTTATTAGATGCTAATATAGCAAGGCACAAAATCCTGACCAAAAGCAAGAAATGGTACATACGCATCTTTTACCATTTATTGGACTTGACATTGACTAATGCCTGGCTTCTATATAGAAGAATTGGTAAGTCAAAGGAAAATAGTAACATGATGAAACTTACATTTTTTGATTTTCGGATGAAAGTTGCTAAATGCCTTTGCAAAGTTGGTCAAAGCAACAATATTAAACGTGGACGTCCATCTTCTGGCACAATAGAAGACATGGTTGCAGCAAAGAAAACAAAAGGACCAACTAAATATATTCCTCCAGAGACATACGACTGGATCAAGTAGGACATTGGATGATTTGGACAACAAGAAATAGGTGTAAATTCCCAGGCTGTAGTGGATATTCACAAACATCTTGTGAAAAATGTGGTTTGAACTTATGTTTTAACAAGAAAAATAACTGCTTCAAAAAATTTTACACTGAAGCATAATTGAAAATTAATGTGGTTATACTGCATGATGTTGCAGATATACAACATCATTTTTTTGTCAATTTTGACAGCCACAGAACTGAAAAAATTTTTTTTTATTATTTTTTATGAATAAAGACTGTATAAATATACATTATATATTTTTTTTATTACTTTACAAAAAATCATGCATTTAAGGGTTAATAATATCGGTTGACATAGTGCACGTCGAAACTTCAGCTTCAGCTACTTCTGTCGAGTTTTCTCGATTTGTTATTGTGCTGAGTAAAGCTCGATTCCTTTCCGTGTATTATGTTTATGGCCGCAGTTTTTACAACCGCCTAATCGACAATCTTAAGTTTTATGGCTTGGTTTAAGGCAATTTAGGCATAGTTTAAATTCCTCGATTTTGCTTTTTCGTTCCGGTACACTTAGACTCAAAAACTCAGTACAAAAACAGATTAAATGGTATTGTTTACAAAGTAAACACGTTCGATTAAAGTTATTTGAAACTGGATTTGAAGTATGAAAACCTTTTGACGTAAATTGAGGTTAATTTTTTTTAAATGGCTTGTAATTTGAAGGTTGATCTTCTTCTACGTCTTCTAACAAATCAGAACGATTTTTTAAAAAGTCTGTTAAATGTTTTGTTAAAATTGGTTTATTTAACGATTTTTTGTATTTTTTCCACTCACTTTTCGAGTGAAAATCTAATTTTTTAGATATGACGTATATGATTAAAGAATTCCAACTTTCTACGGGCTCACCAAGCTGTTTTAAGGATTCTAAATTATTCATTAATTCATCGGTAAATCGGCTAATTTCGTTGTTGTTGCTTTCGTAATCGGTTCGTATTCAAAAATTGATTTTATGTGATTATGAATTAATTTATCACTATTATTGTATTTTTCGCATAAGGCTATCCAAGCGGTTTCATAATAATTGTCCCCGAATTCGATTGATTTTATGGATTGTGCCGCTTTTCCCGAGAGACTGACGTAAATAATGATATTTTTGAATTCTGTCGATTTTAACGTTTTCGTGAATTAGAGATTTGAATTTATCGCGAAATTCGATCCAAGAACTGTAAGTTCCGCTAAAATTTGGCAGTGGAATACTTGGTAATTTTATGTTTTCTAGGATTACCGAACTTGACTCCTGTACTAATTCTCGATTAGACGTATTTTCAGACCGTTTAAATTTTAAAATTAGTTGTTTTGCTTTCGCAACTACTTTAAAATATGCCGCTTCATAACTGTCGAAATGTATTTTTTGTTGATTTATATCATCTTCGTCGATCATAATTTCGGTTATTTTTGTTTGAATTTCTTCGATCGTGTCTAGACTATTAAGAATTCTTTCTAGCCGTAATTCTGTCTCAATGCGCATTTTTTCTAGTTTTGATTAATTTGAATCATAATTTTCGATTGTTTGAATATAATCTCTGAAACTGTTTAGATTTTCACGAATTTTATTTCTTTGATTTACTAATTTTTCAATCGTTTTCTCGGATTTACCCATTTTTACGTTTTATAATGAATAATAAATGACGGATAACGTTTAATTTACGTATTGTTTTTTAACGAATAAATTAACAAATTATTTGTATCGGTTACGTGTTTCTCGTGTTTTCGGATAACATATTTTGTAAAAAGAGGAATGTATTAAGGAAGTAAATTGGAACGACTCACATTGACTTCTTTTTCTTTCGGATTTGCTATAGATGCCTGGTTCACATCCTGGATTTAACTATATTTGGCTTCAGAAGGACCATATGTTGAGTTGGTTACGATTAAAACTTTTAATTTCGAACAATTAACTTATTATTATTTAAAAACATTAAACAAATACAAATACGTAAAAAATTATATTGTTTATTTTGGGCACGTGTTGTGAATGCCATGGCGGTTACCGATATAATATTAATGTCTAATGCAGCGCATGGGATTCTGTGGTCTCTAAACAAATACACTTCACTCAGCAGGAGCGTCGTAAAGGGGTTTCTGAACAACTAATTTAAATACAGAAAAGTTACCCGATATGAGGGCCAAACCCTGCTTTAAAAACGATTATATATATTTACAAACGATTAGTAGGCTACTAATATATGTTTAATCGAATGGTTCAAACAAACAACTGATATTCACTATCTAAATTTGTAGACAGACAGTGTATTAACTGGATGGTCCGAATGAAGATTACCCTAGATGTATTGTGGGCCTAATAATATGGGAAGGTCCTACCTTAGTATTCCTGAAGGATATTCGGTAAGTCTGGTGTTCCTTATTTGATTAATAACTGATAACTAAGGTTTTTCTTCCAGAATCATCCAGGTATACAATACGTGTACTGGAAACTGGTACTGGCCGCTGTAGTGAAGTTACCAAGAGATTTATATCAATCTATTTAATCCCAAATCACAGAGTTGGTATATATGTTCCAGAAAACTAGTTATCGATAAGTTAAATGTAAAACTAGTGGTTAGGCGAGGAGTCGATGTGAAGTTGAGTGGAATTTGTAGTTAACAAAAAGTTAACGTGAAACTTGCAGGCCTAAAAGGGTGAAAACTATCTAAGTTTCTGAATATCTAACAATTTCATGTAAGTAGATAAATTAATTAAATATTTAATAAGAAAATAGCATAACAAAAGTGATCGAAGGTTTTAATATTAATCTTACAATTTCAAAGAGACTTACCTATGATGGTGGGTGGCCTTATTGTAATATCTAATATTATTTGGGTAATCAGTATCCCTAATTTTTAGGTTTATCCCCTATCCTACAAATTGGACAAGAATAAATAACCTCCAAATAGTATTTTTGGGTTCTAAATGGACTTGCAGAATCCTTTTCAAAAAAGTAGTTACAGAGCCTTCTGCAGCCTAGCAAGTCGTGTTAGAAAATGACCCAAATCAACCCCAAAAAAAGGTTGAAAGTCAGAGTCCAAGTTCCCTTTAAAGATGTTGAACAAAGGTACCTATCATCTTTTTCTATTTCTAAACAATAAATAGTATATGCCCATTGTCTAGCTTTGTCTAATAAGTTCTAACTGTACTTTAGTTCACCCAGAACCAAATCTTGTCAATCTGGTGGATTGAATGACAATGACACAAGGACAAGTGACACAATAATAAATAAACCCTATCTATTATTAAAATAACTAGAATTATTATTACTTATTTTAGGATAGAAAATATCAACGACAAGAGGAAAAATGAACAGAAGAATATAATAATATAATTAACAGAATATTAACATGGAAAATCTAATTAAAGAAGGTCAGTAACTTCAGGACTTAGATTTTGGTTCTCCGATTATTAAAGGTATGTTTTATTTTAAATTTCAGCTGGGGAGAGAAACTACTCTATTAAATGTCATCAGGCTTTAGATTTATTCTCTTTACGGGATATTTTATATAAATTTTAAATGTTAATATTAAACGTTTCATTTGCATAAGAGGTGCATTTTCTCACTATTTCGAAGAGTAATATTTACTAGGAAATTTGAAACCGTAACAAATGTGCCAATTTAAAGATGTAGCTTTTTCGGTAAACTATAATAAAAATTGGACTTGAAACATCAATATAGAAGGGAACAATAAATATATTTATCGGTCACAATGGAAGGTAACTTTGTCCTACTCATTAGTCGCCCAAAAAAACAAGAATTCCACACATTAATTCTACTAATAATGTTATTCAACAAGTAACAATAAGTTTTGTGTTTCTGAAATGGTTTATAAGACTAAGATTATTTAAACATACCATTTACGATAAAATTTTTCTCTTTGCATACGGCCCTACACACACACACACACACACACACACACACACACCGTGGGTGGATATCTATCGCCGCATGTTGTGAAACGCTAGTCTATTTTTTACCATTTTATTTTTGACAATTATAATTATTATTGTTCTATCCCTTGGACTGACAATTAAATACACTTTACTATTAAAATACTTTATTAACATTTATTCGATTGTACATTCTTTTATTCTTCATGTTGACGGGCTCGTAGATCAGAATCAAGTCCCTTCCGGAAACTTTCTAAAACTATGCGAATTTGCACTTTGCAGGTGTGCCAATTAGCGTTACAACATTCACGATACAATAGTTATTAGCCAAGTTGCTATACCAATTGAAGACCACGAGGAAAAAAGGGGGACTGTCACAATATATCAAAAATTGAGCTGATACCGCTATCTTTTAGCTAAATGCCGATATTTTATTATAACCAAACCTCCAAGAGAAGAAGCTAGTATAGTCACCTAATATTAGTGATTCTAAATATCAGGCACAGAGGAATAACAAGGAATGTCCACATTATAAGTGGTATAAAGGGGAAATGTCCAAGTTTTGTATTCGATCGCTATTATCGTAAACTTTTAAAGACAGTATCATTTAGTTGTTTGGACGTGTGACACGTGTTGTTGAATTTTTTGCAAGTCAGTTCCTGTTTTAATATACCTAAATAAATAGAAAAATGGAAGAATTAGAAGAACATCAGAACGAAGTATTAAATATTAGAAAGTTTAGGAAAAGATCAAGTCATGGGCGACTTCGAGATGTTAATAAAAAACTAAAGTTAACGACTCATGAATTAGGGGACGATTGTCTGTGTAAGAGACTAAAGTGTTTTCAAAAAACCACTATTAAAGAAAGACAAGTCATTTTAAACAACTTTAATCAACTGAATTTAACTACCTAACAAAATGTATACTTATGTGGACTAATATCATGTAAGACTATCCAACGAAGACGTCCACGAAAATCTGAAGATACCGCATTACTGCACGACAAGTCTTATTCATATCATGTCAAAATTAAAAGGAACGCAGATATTTTGAAGAACCTGTATATTATAAGGCTTTTTTGTCCATACATGGCATTACTAAAAAGAAAATAGAGTATCTACAAAAATCTTTGAAAGCAACAGGTACTTATCCTACCGATTTAAGAGGTAAGCATTCAAATCGGCCTACAAAAAAGTCTGTAGAGACTATTGAAAGTGTAGAAAGTCACATACGATCATTTAAAGGATGTAAAAGTCACTATAGCCTTAAAAAAACAGATTGCCTATATTTAAGTGAAGACCTTAACATTGCAAAAATGTATAAATTGTATGGTGCAACATATCCAGATCAACCAGTTTTATACGAATTTTACAGAAAGACATTTAATACAAAATTTAACATTGCTTTTGGTTATACACGTAAAGATACCTGTAGTGCTTGCGATCAATGTACTGCTACTAAAAAAGACTTAACGCTAAAACTTAAGATTACACGATCTCCTGAAGTTACTATTAATTTACAAAAATCTTTACAAACATTAGAAAACAAAAATATGCTACATAAAAAAAAGCGCAGGTATTTTACGATAGAAAGCGTGCTTTGAAAATTTAATGTCAAAAAGATGGTGAAACTGAAACCATTTGTATGGATTTCGCAAAAAATTTTCAAGTTCCAAACATTACTACAAATGATGTGTACTACAAAAAGCAGTTATCGCTTTATTTGTTTAATATACACATTTTGGCAAACGACGAGGTTGTATTTTACGTATATCCCTAAACAGTTGCTAATAAGGGAAGCTGTGAGGTAATTTCAATGTAACATCACTTTATTGAACATTTTCTAGTTCGAGGAATTAAGCTCTTGGAAATATTTTGTGATTCCTGCGGAGGTCAGAACAAAAATTATAATCTAACCAAATACATACATTATATTGTTAATGTACGAAAGAAACTGGAGTCTGTTAAAATTACTTTTCCAATTCGAGGACATTTCTATTTAGAATGCGATAGGGATATGGCAGTTATAAACCAAAAATATACTGCTGAACTTCCATATCATTGGGTACAAGAAATTGAAAAATCTAGGATTAAGCCATCATCGTTTCATGTAGAGGACCTTCAAAATAATCAGGATATTACCAGGGGTTGGAAAACCTTTTTTGAAAAATTAGATTATAAGAAAAAGTGTCCGTTTCCTACACGCCCTATAAGGGAAATAAAAACCAGCGATGAGCATCCGCGTCTGATTTTGCATAGATCGTAATTTAATGGAGCATGGGAACAATCCGTTATATTACCCCCCAAACAGAAAAGTATAAATCCAGAATTAAACAAGCACGAATTTTTGTATCCTGACCGCAAGTATGAAGGTAAGATTATTTACCTTTCTAATAATTGTTTACTCCTAACGCCATGAATCTATTTTTTTAAGGTCTTGTACCTATATCTACTGATAAGTTTCAAGATTTGCAACATCTGAAAAAGTTGTGCTCCGAAGAAACTCAACAATACTACGATAAATTACCTTATTCTGACAAAAAAAAACTAAAAAAGAAAAGCAAGAAGGAAAATAACAGTCCGATGTGACTAGACATTCCCCATTTATGTTATTAAAATTCAGGTTTTATTTTAGAACATTCCTCGTTTTCTATTGTATATTTTATTAATGTAGAGACATTTCCTGTTTTTACCGTGGATAATAGTTTTTTTTTATTATTTTACTTATTTGGTAAACAAAAAAAAACTATTTTTTGTTGCAATATTACTATGTAATGTTTATTATAAGTTGAAAAATATACAGGGTAGCTGTTAAAGATGGAACCAAACCTATAGTGCTTAAACGGTTCAACATACAAAACCCAAAATTTCAGAATTTCAACTAAATATATTTGCGCATATTTTAGCCCAAAAAATTTTTTTTTTATAATTACAAAATTTTAAGCATGGCCGCCATCGTGATTTTTTTAAATAGCAACATAGGTCATGTGATATACCATTTGAAAGGGTTTAACACCCTAATTACAAAAATGTATGTATTTGATGTCTTGTGTCAAATGCACAGCCTCCTACGCTCTCTATTAATAATATCCAGTTTGTTGTGTTTAGACCCCATGTGTGGTACATTTTTGTAATCAGGGTGTTAAACCCTTTCAAATAGTTTATCACATGACCTATGTTGCTATTAAAAAATCAAGATGGCGGCCATGCTTAAAATTGTGTAATTATAAAAAAAATATTTTTGGGCTAAGATATGCGCAAATATATTAGTTAAAATTCTGAAATTTTGGGTTTCGTATGTTGAACCGTTTAAGCACTATAGGTTTGGTTCCATCTTTAACAGCTACCCTGTATATGTGTTGAATTGATTTAAATTTATTCACTAATTAAGGATCCTAAAGGTTTTAAACTTTAAAATTCGTTTTTCTCGAAACTTACTTTTTGTGACATTCCCCCTTTTTCCCTTGTGGTCTTCAATTGCAACACCATTGGGTTTCTCATCTTTCAATATAACAGGTGTTGAGATGACTATCTTCGTTTCACAGAATGCGATTCTTATGTAATGAGAAAATCGAAGTATGTGATGTAAACGCAATACATTCCTAATAAAGTTCCCCCCAAAATTAGTTTTATTTTTTCCACCAGACAACAACAATATAAATTCTTAGGCTAGCGCCACATTAGGCAGAAGTTTAGCCGTTTAAAATAAGCTGCAAATCTTTGCGTAGTAAATTCAAATGCCGATCTTCAGCTCAATGTAGCGAGATATAGGAGATTATAGGATTTATCTGCAGCAGACGTGCTGTTGCTGAACGTCTGCCTAATATCGCGCTAGCCTTACAAATTTAAAAAAGAAGATATTTCTCATGAATTTTCGGTAGGTAAAAAATACATATTTTCTTTTTAATTTATTCTACCATCATAGGTTCCAGTTCAAAATGATTTTATTTATTTAAAACATTTATTCACCTGTTAAATATTTAAAATATATACAACATTACATAAAATAACAAAACACTCTTCCTATCAGAAATGTGCCGGCCTTGCAGGTACCCGCTGGGCCAATGGCGATATCTTCACCCATAGTATGCATTGTTGTTTATTAATTTTGAATTTGGCTAAATATAGCAGCCCTTACTCCTTACCAGGAAGGCATAATTAAGGGATTAAGGATGTCTTGAAGTCAGTAATTGAATGGTTTGTAGATTTGTCTTGTGTTAGTTATCTTTATTGTCCACTGAAAAAGCTAGTTAAAAACAGGGTTGTCTTTGTATGTAAGTGGTCCTGTTCGTAGTCTATGTTTTTTGTCACAATTCTCAGGACAAGTGGCCGAGAAGCCCTCCGAAATTGCCGCAATCGAGGTGTAAAGTGCTCTCGACTGGGGCCCTGTCGGCCGGCTCATCGCTCAGTCGTCCTTCCGACTAGATTTCGTAAGTATCCATGTCGTGAGATTTGTGCTTCAGTCTGTTTGTCGCTGTGGAAGGTCCTGTTACTTTCTTCTGTAAATGTTAAGATTTTGGTGTATGCTTCCGTGTTTTCTATGCACGTTGTCCCCCTGATGATCGTTCATGATGCTATCCCTGAGTTCATCAGGGGGGCATCGCGCATAGAAGTTTTTAGCTGTCTTTGTAACGAAGTCTTTAATGTATGGTATGTTTGTTGTTCCGTGCATAACTTGTATTCTAGCATAACGGTCGTACCCTAGATCTAGCCTTAGACACCTGTTTTGTGCCCTCTGAAGTTTGTTGAAGTGGGTTTGTGCCATTGAGCAGAAAACCGGACAACCATATGTTAAAATCGGTCTGAAAATTGATTTGTAAAGGAGGATTTTGTTTTCCAGGGTTACGCAAAATTCCGTAGTTTTTATTAACCCTGTCCTTAATATGTTGATGGAACGTTAATCCCCTATCTAGTTGAAAACCTAAGTATTTAACTGTAGATTTAGCCACTATTGGTTGGTTTTGTATAGTGAGGGGCGTGGCTATACCTTGGGTCCACCTCTTAGTAAGTACCATAGTTTCGGTTTTGCTCGAATTTATTTTCATTTTGTTGTCAACTAGATAGGTCATTCACGGTCCATTTATATGGTTGTCCAGCTCCCTTGTGGCAGTTTCCGCGGATCTATTGCTGTTAAATAAACAGATGTCATCGGCGTACAACGCCGTCTGTACACCATTATCGCCCATGGGTAAATCGGAGGTCATAATCGTGTACAGATGCGGCGAGAGTACTGAGCCCTGCGGGACTCCCGCCATCGCTAGGAATGGTCCTGTAATTGTCGAGTTAATTTTTATACAAAATTGTCTATTAGTTAGGTATGACTGGATTATTTTTACAATATGCCCGGGAAAGTTATTCACAAGCATTTTGTGTATTAACCCACGGGTCCATACGGTGTCAAAGGCCTTTTCGCTGTCTAACGTTACTATTACTGTTTGTAGGTCGTTACTGAACTGCTGTTTCGCGTGATGAGCAATGCGCAATACCTGAGCTACTGTGCTATGACCTTCTCTGAAACCGTATTGTTCCCGTGGGATAATTTGTATACGTTGTTCCGTTTTCTTTAGTCTAATCAGTAAAATTGTGTCTATGATTTTTGATATTGTGTTAAGTAAGGAAATGGAGCGGTAAAATGGATTTTATTGGCTGGTTTACCTGCCTTAAGTATTGGGATGATGTTTGCCATTTTCAGGCCACTGGGATAGTGTTGTAGCCTGAAAATGGCATTTACTAGGTGGTAGAGCTGTACGACAGCCTTTCTACTAAGGTTTTTTAGTAATATATTACTGATGCCAT
The DNA here is from genome assembly GCA_927349885.1 of Psylliodes chrysocephalus. Taxonomy (NCBI): domain Eukaryota; kingdom Metazoa; phylum Arthropoda; class Insecta; order Coleoptera; family Chrysomelidae; genus Psylliodes; species Psylliodes chrysocephalus. Next base: position 18,867,484 of record OV651830.1, read on the forward strand.
CCGGTCCCGGAGCTCTTCTGTTTTTGAGTCCCTTAATAACTTCACACACCGCTTTAGGGGAGATATAAAAGGAATGTGGCACTATTTGTGGTTCTGGCTGCTCAAATGTGTTAGCGATAAGTTTGATTCTTGTTTGTTCCAGGTTATTCTCTTGGTTATTTATACATTTTGACTAAAAGTATTCGCCGAAGGCTTGACCTTTGTCTTTGTCTATACTAAGTAAGTCAGGTCCTTGTTTCATTGTGGGAAGCAGTGAGTTCGGTTTTTTATACCTCTTTACCACTTTCCACAATGTATTTTCATTCGGTTTTAGCTCCGATAGGGTGGTTTTCCATTTGTTTTTGCGAAATTCTCGGATCATTTTGTTGATAGTTTTTGCTATATCGTACAGCCTAACCCTATCGTCACTTTGTAGTTCTTCTTGCCATCTTCTTCTAATGTGATTTTTGTTATTTATAAGGTCAGTGATCTCTACAGGCAATATGTCATTGTGTTTTTATTGTGGTTGTCTCGTTTCCATCTTTTTGTATGTTGTTAAGTTTATTTGTTTCTGTTTCTAGAGACTCAGACTGTATACTGTTATTAATTTTGATTAAATTGTCTAAGTTCAAAATGAGGCGCTTCGCTAAATCCATCCACATTGTCGTCGATGTCCTTGTCGGTTATATGTTTATAAAATTACATAAAATCGTACGGAATTAAGTGCATCACAGATTTTTGGTCCTTTATCTTTGGATTGATTTGATTGTTTTTTCCTTCAAGCCACAGTATTATTAGCAAGTCTTTAAATAATGCCTGACGACCACTGATCTGTTTCACAGATAAGTGCTGACGACCGATTTGTTTCTTTGATATCTATTTCAACATTTAAATTTTTTTAGAAAAATTTAAAATGTTTTTTTTTTAACTTTTTTATTCTCAACTTTCATCTTTCTATTTATTACCTTAATACACGATTTACCTGACCAAAGCTTGGACTTTCCTTCTTCAATCAAATCACTTTTGTCATCAGAAGAATTCTATGAGATATGCTTATATTATTATCATTCATATTGTATCACAAAAATATTCGTTTTCCTATTTTTAATAGTTCACACTGTCATAGAGAAACGAATAATGAACTGTCACCAACTCTCTTCCCCATTATGCAGATAGCAACCAAGGCGCTTGAATTGCTTCTGCAGGCAGGTTACTGGCTTAACCAGTTTAATCTGTTGGTTCATTGGATAACAAATAACACTACCAGAATGTGGCCTTTTGCAGAAAAGCCTACGGTTCTTAATGCAATATTATGTGAAAGTATCAAAAATGACAAATTTGTGGCTTGCTTCCTTTCTGCAGAAATCCGTTCAATTAGACATCAAGAAGGACAAACAATCCTCATGTATTTTACCAGAATACATGCTCTAATAATATTGACTATTACTGGGCCGATCATGTCACAGCTATCGGAAAGACAGCAACACAGTGTGCCGGTCTCCCATTAGAAATACTTTGCCATACTGCATTTTTAGTGGTTCCCGAACTATAGAAAAGATAGTCACAATTTATGTCAACACGAATCTTTTTTCTGTGTAATTTTTTCTTCGCCAATTATTAACTGGAACTACTGTACAATATTTGAAAATTTTATCATAATGTAAGTACGTAGAAAAAAATTTGATTGGAAAATATACAAAATGTTATTTGTTTTTAGATCTAAAACTTTTCATTCTAGAATTTGGATAGGAAAAACTTTAAAACATAGTTTCTTTCGTTTATTTAAAAGTAAAATAAAGACACAAAATATATCTTTAAAAACCTATGGACACTTTGATTCCAGTACACATTCTCCAGTTCTTCGATCTCTTAAGAATCCAGGTTTACAGACGCATTGTGAAAAGCAGACGTCGTCGTTACAAACTTGGCCACACGCTGGTTGTCTTTGGCACGATGTTCTTTCTGTACAACAAGGCCTACATCCTAGAACTTCATTTGATGGACAAGCTACAAAAAAAATGATTGTAATATTTTTCTTTTAACTCTTAAACTCCTTTGTAGTGGCGCCTTGTGGATAAATGCTGTAGAGCTACAGAACGGCCACAAAAATGTAAGTATTATCATTTTTATTTTACATAAATTATTTTAGGCATTCTAAATTATACGTAAAATTGATTTTATGGATAATATAACTGATTTAAATTTAATTTATATTATTAAATAGTAAATAGTGTATGTGCACTGCTCTGCTTGGGTCGCATACTCTTGTTGACTCCTTTAGTTGTTGTTGTAGTAGTCTTAATAGGGATATCTCTGTCAAAAAGATTACTTAAGTTTGAAAACAGCGAAACTTTCTTGTCAACAGTAGTTTGATCAAAAATAAAAAAACAACAACAATAACAACCCAAGGAGGCTGAATGCAAAGGAGCCTGTACAACAAAGTTCAACTTCCTCGTAGGAGGCTGGACAGAGACGATCACCTCCAACAAAGTGGGATGGACGTCAACGCTCACCTCCTGCAAACAAGTCTGGACAACCAATTTCACTTCCCGCACAGGAGGCTAGAGTGCGACGCCCCAATAAACGAGGATAAATATCTCCAGTTAGCAGGAAAAGTACTCGAGCACTATCCAAAGCACAATAAACAATGCCTATAAGAAATCCTGCCCCCTAAGGCTAGTCCAACACGATAACATGACTGCCGCATGGTGGTGTCACGAGTTGGATCACCTCAGGAAGATGGCTAGGAAATCCTTTAATAAAGCAAGAAGCACAAAACTCAAAAGGACTCGGATTCTTACGAATTTCACCTCAGAAAATACAAAAAATTCGTTAGACAAAAACAGAGAGATGCATGGAGATCCTTCTGCAGAAATCAAGCTTCAAAAGGATTTCTTAAGAGATCTACACTGCAGCATTGGTGCGCTAATGAAAGAGCATGTCATGAAAACTGCCAACCACGAAAATAGCATGTCAACACACTGACGTGGACGACTGAACAGGAAAAATACAACCAGTCTGTCAACGATTGGCAAACTGTCAAACATATTATATACCTCCGAGCAATTACTACTAGAGGGAGTCTTCCCCCCTTCCCCGCGCTAAATTTTGTTAGCAACATCTACTCCCCCCGAGGGGGAAAATACCTCTTCTGTAATTGGTTTATATAATCAGCGTTGCCAAGTTTGACAGCGCCAGTTCTGACACTTTCTGACACATGTCAATTTCTTATTTGTATTTTAGGGAAAATATTATTTATAACGTTGTAAGGGTTGTAAATGTATATTTAAGATTTAAATATCTCTAATAATATGGTGAAAACATACTTTATGTGTAAAAGGCCCGTTGAAAATGCTTCTTCAAGATAATATCATAAGTAAGTACAGACACAACCTAATTATCAGAGGCAGTGCATTAGGCAATCACCTTTAATTTGCAATTAAACTTTCCTATTTTCTTACCGAAAAATTAAAATTAAGAGCAAGTAAACTCCAGCTAAGTTCGTCTTCATCCGTCTCATAATGATTATAGTAAAGGTTAATTACTTATTATTATTTTAATATCACATCTTTTTAAAGTTTATTGTTTTTTCTTAAGTTTCCTTTTCTTGATATGAGAAAGAAATACATGGTTCCAAAATATGCTAATGAACATTTTTATTACAGACCTCAGGGGAGGAAAATATTAAAGAAATATGCAATTTCGACGAAAGAAGTATAATATTCATTCCTGTCACTACTTCTACACTATATTCATCTGCTACTAAAATACTAAAAAAGCAAGTAGGTAGAGAAACTTAAGTTTCTTTCAAAAAGAATGTTTAAGGAAAAAGGCAGAGCCATTTTTTTGTTGACACTTTTTTTTAACTAATCTAAAAGACTAATTTTGTGTATTGTTTAAATTTTCATTTTTTGTACTTAATTTGTTTTAGGTTTAAACAAAATGAACTTCTAAGATATTGTCACAAATTCCAAAAAATATTAATAATAATTTTTCTTAGTGTTTTTTAAAGTAAATTAAACAAATTCATTTTATTTTTTATTCAGCATTTTTTATTAAGTCAAAACATAGATAATTAAACAAATTTAAAACCGATTACAAAATACTGCCGAATTGCTAATATACGTAGGAAATAATAAGGAAATTATATTGCTTAATTAGAATAATATCAGGTCATCAACCACATAATTTAAGTTTGATTAAACTACGTAAAATTTTGCAGATCGGCAATATTCAAAAAATTAGATATGAAAATTAAACAAGAAAGTTAGTTATAGACTCGACAGCGAAAAAGGTGGACTCAAAAAGAGACTCCACTAAGCCATCCTTTTTGATATAATTTAAAATCATAAATTAAAAAAGTTTTTTCATTGTGCCTTTTGGGGAAGATTGTGACGTGACCCAAACTTGAGAAATGTGGTAAGTGTACCAATACATTTAAAAATATTGTTAAAATAAATGAGGTGTGGTTGATATTGAATGAACTTTATATTTTCTTATATTTTGTACTTTCTTTCAAAAAAGAAACTGGTACAAAAAAACACGACCTCGTGACAATATGCATGGAATATCCCAAAAGAGCTAAGGAAGGTTTTAAAATTCTTAAGAATACTATTTAGAGCCAAAAACATAAAATAGTCTTCCTGTCCAAAATATAAATAGGTATAAATATTTAGATATTATGAGTGATTTTTTATTCTATAAATAGAACATAATTTGCTTCTAAATCACTACCTAATGAACTATATTATATAGTACAAAACTAAACAAGAATATCACATTATTCATGTTTTTTTTAAATTTCCTTAAAAAACGTCCCAAAAAAATGTGAATATTTATTATTGGAGTTTACATCGCTATGCTAAAACAATACTAGAACAACTAAAATAATGTGGATTTTGACTAATTTGAGTTATGCAGATCATTATGATCTAAAAAAATGTTTGTCAGGTATAAAAACTAGTGCTGGCAACCGAAACCGATTTTTCGGTTAATCGGTTAACCGGTTTTCGGTTAACCGCGGTTTTGACTGAAACCGAAAATCGATTAATCGGTTTTCGGTTTTTAAAATCGGTTTTCGGTTAACTGGTTTTCGGTTAACCGCGGTTTTGAAGCGGTGAAGCGCAGTGCTTCCGACAAAAAGGCCAGATTCGCCTCACAACACTTGCAAATCAGGACCACACAGCTTACTCCACTTTGCTGAAAATGCACTTGACCGGTCAGGTCGTCAAAACACCTGTTCTGCTGTCCGCTAAGGCAGCCAGATTACGAATGCCTTTTTTTATCAACGCGCACTGCACTTTGGTTTAAGCTTAGATTATACAAACCTTAGATGGAACATAAGACACTGCGCATAATCCCATTTCAAAATGATTCACACCCACCAATCACAGTTGAGAACATTACATGTCAGACCGTTGTCCATTCAAATTTAATGTGTCAACGAGAATTAATTTGGTATTTTAGTGACTTAAATTTTGGAAATTAACGTTGAAAATGCCAAGATGTGTTGTAAAAAGCATTATTTATAATAAACCTGCGAAATGTGACGGAGATAAAAGAAACTTATATTTATTTCGGTGAGATATTTAATTTTTAAAGATTCTGTCGACGTCCATATTTGTTGATTTGAAAATAAACAGAATCGGACTTGGTCATTGGTACATGTTATAAGTAGCAAATAAAGGTTATTATTATAAACTGTTTACTATTTCTTGTTTCATAGGGAATCTTTTTTTAGGAAGTGAAAAGAGAAACATACAATCAAATACAAAAATATCAATTTCATTGCCAATTTATTCGTTTCAAACTTCACAACTGGTTTCAATAGTTTTCTCAAAACTATTTATTTAGTAATTCTCTATAATAGTGTTACTTTAAGTGTAAAGCCAAAGTTTCCGCGAAGAAAATAATCACAATAAAAAAAAAACAGTACTATCGCCACAAAATGGAGGGACCTGGCTTGAGGACCGTTTTTTGGGAAGTAATTTTTTTAAGTGACTAACAGGAAGGAGGATATGATTTTGCTTTAGGACTTTTTTTTATTTAATTTTTTATGGGTGAAATAGATTTGGGATAATTTTTGCAAGGAATCTTTGGAATAAATCAAAAATAAATGATGCTCTTGTGCATTTTCAGCCGATTAAATTATTCGTAGATGCATCAAATGTGGGAATAAGGGCCATGATATGTCATGTTTTTGAAAAAAAAAAAAAAAAAATATTGAGAAATCTATAGTTTCTGCTTCGCGTACCTTATCAAAGTCCGAACAAAAATATTCCCAAATTGAAAGAGAGATCCTTGCAATAATTTTTGGCTTAAATAAATTTAATGAATATTTATATGGACATTTGCATAAAGTAGAACATTATGCAACTGATTACGAAAAGTTGATTATGTCACCAGTTACGAAATGAAAATAAATAAAACTGCCTCGTTTTTGGTTTCTAAGTTGAAAAATCGTAAAATCGAGAAATTGAGATACCGAGAAATCGAAAAATCGAGAAATCGAGTAATCGAGTAATCGAAAAATCTAAAAATAAAAAATTGAAAAATTGAAAAATCCAAAAATCCAAAAAACGAAAAATCGAAAAAACCAAATATCGAAAAAGAGGCAATGAATAGTGACATTTCACATTTGAAAATATGACATTACGTTTAAAAACAAAATTGCGTTTAATTTTTAAAATAACACCGTTATTGAAAACTGCCCAGAAATGTTGGGGGTAAAATTTTGACGTACTTCTTTAAGGATAATGGGTAAAAATGTTTTTTTTTTCAAATTTCTCGCGGGTAATGTCAAAAATTAGATCGGCAACACTGCACATGTCCCTTATTTTTATTATAACTATTGAAAAAAAAAAAAACGTCGTAGGGCAATCAAATACAACAATTTTCTAAAATATTTGATTGGAAGTACCTACACAAGAATGATGGTGAATAATTTTTCAACACAATTTTATAAATAATCACGTCAAAATTAGAAAAAATCTTGTATATAAACACGTTACGAAATGCCGTTTTGTGTAAGTCGTTCATGTTGCGGGAACTCGCTCCGCTCGTTTTGCAAATATTTACTCGTTACACAAAATAAGGCATTTCGTAACTGGTTACATAAATAACTATTCATTGACTTTCTAATATTTTAATTCATTGGACGGTATTTTCCGTAAATAATTAAATCATAAATAATTACCAGGATATAAGTACCAAAACATTTTTTTCTCTTAGAACAGTAGGCCTATGTCAAATAAACTTAAAATATTATAACGAACGAAAAGGTAACCCATTTCTAATAAAATTTAGTTATTTATTGTATTTTGGTGTGATCGTAGAAAAAATCTTCTGTGTAATTCGAGCAAAAAGTACTTATAAACTTTTACTTAGGGTCGATTTTACCGTTTTATTAAACGAAGTTTAAAATACTAAACGAAGATTAAAATGACATTTTTATATTAACAAAAACGAAGTTTAAATTACTAAATGGTGTTTAAAATGACATTTTTATATTAACAATGTCATTTTAATCTTCGTTTAATAATTTAAACTTCGTTTGACACAACGGTGGAATCAACCCTTAGCTAGTTATATATTGATAAAGTGTTATTGCCCTCATCATACAAGAATCGTGCTAACAAATAAAGTCAAACAAACGTCTCATAATTTTTCATCTTTTAATTACCCACCAAAATTAGGTACTACAATACAAATATTTAAGTCCGGCCCAGAACACCTCCCTACTCCTTCCACCCAGTTTTTCGGTTTTGGCAAAATTCGCGCAGCGAGAAATGCTTCCTATGTTACCTCTACCCTTTCTAACCTCTTTGGGTTTAAGTCAGTATGCCAGGGGCGTACTCCAAATATTTCACACGTTTAATTTTTATTCTCCATAAGGTTGCAGCTTCCTAAGAAGAAAGTTTAACAAGACTTACCAGACCCAAAATATCAAAATTTTACCAACCAATTGATGGTTTTACTGGTTTCTATAGGAAAATTCTCCTCGAAACTACTAAAAGAATAGTGGCAGAGGCAACCGAAGAAGGCAAAAAAGTCTTTTGCAAAAGAAAAACTAGAAATTTGTTTAAGAATCTAATTATTGTTTGAAGTTTTACCATTAATAATTTTTGATAACGATTTAAGATTATGAAGTTCTATTATGTATTTTACTCTTTGATAACCTATGTTTAAATTTTAATTAGGACCAAAATAAATTATAATTTTTATTTCAACTACAAAAACCCTCATAATATTAAAAAGGGGAAAACGTTAGATTAGTTATGTTCAGGAATAAACTCTTTAAACATTTACCTACTAAAAATGTGTTACTTTTAGACGGTATGTTATTAACTTTCTATTTATACTTGTATTAATTTATTTTCATTTTATTATCTGTTGTATTTTCAAATTGATTTTAATATTAATCTTATCTATTTATATATTTTTTATGTTCACATATATGTTTTTTTCATTAAAACAAACGTTTATTAGCTTATTAAACATAATGAATTCATGTTGTTTTATTATATGCTTGTATGATTGATTACTTTTATTTCCTTTTAAAAATGAATTTCGAAGATAAAGCCGAAACGGTGAGTGAGAATAAAAAATTAGACGAAAGTAACAATATTTACTGGAGCTTTCATCTACACGCTCCATTTTCTAGCCATCTATACCTGAGCAAGATTCGTCTTCCCTCCGTCCTTACAATTTCCAGATCTACAAAGAAAACGCCGTGCTCTTTAACATATCCAGACCTTCTTTAATGGGGTCTATACCACTACGTTATCAGCTTTATTTGTTATCCCGATCAATTTAAATGCATTCGTAATTGCTCATTCTCACCTCTTTTCTTGTAGATTCCGTACTCAGTTTTCTTATTTTTAGTAACGTTTGCACTGCTCTTTTATTTTCACAGCTTTAATTCTATAATGCTGTAACGCTACAATATGGATCCATTTTTGTGGTTTATACTATTTAATGTTATTCGTAAGTGACCAACCTATTATAATAATTAAAGATTATTGTCTTATAGGCCTGAAGATGTTCCTGTAAGGCCGAAACTAGTCACTCCTGTATTTATTTATAATAAAATTGATTTTAAGGTTTTATTCTTCAATTGAAAAAATTAGACCTTTACAGTGGTTTTGTTTCATTTCCTGCATTAGACACATATAAGACGGTATTCATTTTAAAAATAGTAAAATTAGCAAATTTTTTAGTTTTTTTTTACAATTAAAACGTTTGGACAATGTGTGTTTTTCTAGATAAATGATACGCCACTGAACAAGAAGGATGTTTACCTTCCCCCTTGTGCCCGCTTCCTCACTTTCTCTACAGATGTTGCTAACACAACAATCGCCTACAAACTCGTTTTCACGCTCCCTCTATTAGTAATTGCTCGGAGTTACATACAATGGCAAAATTAGATAGGCAATGTCTAGCTTATTTCCATTTAAGTCACCAGGACCTGACGTTGATTCACAACAAAACGTTTTCCTACAGAGAAACGCGTCCGAAGCTGTCAGGCGAGGAAGCCCCGGCAGCTTCAGCCGTTACTAGCTTCCCGAGAGAGCGTCCTGCCTACCAAAGTTGACTCACGGCCACATATAGAAATAATAAAGGATATATTCTCAGCCTTTGTAGAGACTGGAGCATCCCCTAGCTAGGTTTCTTACTAGTCAAAAGCAACCCAAAAATACAGAACCCCCTTTTGCAAGGTTAGCTAATGGTAGTATCATCCTAGTCCCAGATTCCTCCTCTATGCCAATAAAACTTGGCAGCCGAATAACCATTGAGGATATTAGGTCCGTATTTATAAACAAAACTCAGCTGGGTTGGACTCAATGAGGTTGAATACTATGGAGATGACATGCCAAAAAACACGACACCCCTTCCCCCTTTCTTAGTGGTCATGTCATAGTTGTCAAAGAGCTGTCAAAACTTTGTTCAAATTTAAATATTTCGACGTTATTTCTATCTTAATAAGTGTTTTTTTTTTGATTAATTTGTATAAAAATCATGACTGAGTGTGTCAAAATTAATTGTAAAAACTCTTCAGTGAAAGAGCGTAAGAAAATATCTAATTTAAGTTTTCATAAGTAAGTATAAGGAGTGTACTTAGAATTTTTTTTAGAAAGCTTAACTTTTTTTTATTATAGGTTTCCAAAAGACCCACAATATCTCAAAATGTTGTCTAAATTTGTGGGAAAATACCAATTTGAGCCTAAACCGAATAGCATGTTGTGCTCTATTCACTTCAAGGAAGATTTTTTTGATAAGAGTGACTCTATGGTCAGATTGAAGAAAAATGCTGTTCCGACAATAAATGAATGTTTATTTAGTATACACTTTATTTACAATAAAACTTAAATAACTAACTTAATAAAGAACATTGGCTTGACTAACTTTATAATAAAGACAAATAAATATATTAAAACTTAGATAACTATTATAAAACTTAAATAACTAACTTTATAATTAAACTTAAAAACCAACTATAATTAAACTTAAAAACCAACTATAATTAAACTTAAAAACCAACTCATAATTACACTTAAATGACTAACTTTTTAAGTAACACATAATTTATAATAAAATTTCAAGTATTTAAAAGCAGTTTTTATTAGATCCTAATTTCCTATTCTTATACCGCTTTGATAATAAATATACTGTATAATAATAAATACTGGTGATGTATTTTTATTATTGAATTAGATTTGTGGCATCACTCACTGTTTAGAAATATGCATTACAAGCCTAAAATTACTATACAATAATTTAATAGTAGAAAATAAGTTTTTAAAATTTTTGCCTTTGTACAAAATTTCACAAGACAATTTAGAATTAGTTTTTTGTTCAATACGGTCTCATGGAGGTTTTAACAATAATCCTACAGTCAGGCAATTTCAGTCTGCACATAAAAAAATTTTAGTTCATGTTGAATTAAGAGATAGTTTCCGTGGAAATTGTATTCCTTTGGAGGAATTAACTATTTTAAAGTGCAATATAAAAAGCCAGTTAAATGTTACTTCAAAGGAATATGCAATGTCTGATAATATTGACGATTTTGAGAAAGTGAATGTTATTAAAAATGATCATGATTATTTACCAGATCCAGTCTCCTCCTTTTCTAAATATATAATCACATTTCTGGATATGTTGTTTATTATTTAAAAAAGAAAATCATTTGTGAACAATGTCTAGATGCTTTAATAAGTTAAACTAGAGATTTGTTTCTATTTTCATTCATTGATATAAAGAATAAAAATGGTGTGCAATATCCATCGGAAAATGTCATAAACATTTGTTTAAAATGTGAAAAAATATTAAAAATTATGAAAAACTCTAAGAAAAAAATATCAGTTGATATCATTAGCACATTAGTTTTAAAAGAATTCATAAGTTCTAATGTCTTTTCGAATATTATGCAGCACAGTTTGGACCAGTTTGTGTTGGATAATCATAGAATATTATTAATCAAGTGCATAGTTGATAAATATGTTAGTATCCGACTAACATATCTCACTAAAATTAGAGTTAATAAAGCTGCTAGCATAAGACATCAAAACAACAAAATGGTGTTGTTTAAAGGTCAATAAATATTTTTTTAAATAAAAAATTTTTTGTAGTGTCTTATTAAGAATGGGACACAGAAAAACTGAAGAGTTACCTATAATTATACCAAATTTGGCAAAGGTTTTTGGTGTCATAAGATACGTTACACTTATTTGAACTATAATTATACATTTTTTGATGTTTTTTAAGTAAATCATATAGGTACTTTTGTTGGGAACTTATAAGAAACTTCAAAATTAAAATGAAGAATATTCGCATTCTAAGCATAGTCTTAGTTTTAATCAGACTCTTCAGTTGTTCTGTATCCCTTTCTCAATGAGACACCTTGTATATAAACTTCCCACTTGAACTATTTTATATTTTTCAAATAGTACAATACAGGAGTATCAGAAATTAAAGCAAAAAGACAACTTATAACAAAGGTTTAAACTTAGTAATGTCAAGTCATCCTTGCACCCTAAAAAAGTACCAATGAAGAAATTATTCCTCCAATGCAACCAAACAGTTATTTTTAGAATAAGATTTTGTGTCTAAAGGTTATCCACAGCCACAGGGTTTCTTTTTAAATGGCATGACATTCAAAATAATGGTCAAAACAATTTTCATCATGCACTTTTCTTGGAAATTCACAATGCTTTATTAGGATTAAAAACACCAGTTTCTAGAACCTTTTTCACTATAACATTAACATTACTGATCAGAAAAAGTGGTTAAAGTTTTCTTTTTGTAATCACAAATCGCAACTGAATGCCTATTTTTAAAATGAATTATCTCTATAATTCCATTTGTATGCTGTGCATCTGTGAGATTGTTGTTTATTATACATAGGTACCAATTATAGAAATCTTTAGTAAGTACTTGCTTGCAATTTTAGTAATATATGTACCTACCCTATATCATTAATTATTTCAAATATAAATAAAACCAACAACTATTATCTGAGTCTTTTTAGTTCCGATTGGTTTTGACAGAGTAGTTTTGATCATGGTTTTCTTCCATCTATTTTTAACCATAAAGTCATACCTAGCTGAATTTTTGGTCTTTTTAAACTTTTGACTGTAGCGGGTCATATTTTTAATGTATGTCATCTGCAGTAGAAAGACCTACATGTTTTATATTTAAAAGTAATTAATTGTCCTTTCTACAAACTCGGCTGTATTTTTACTGAAATATATTTATTCACAATTCACGTAGTGGTTTGGTTTTTGGTTTGGTAATTTGATGTCATAATTCTCCTCTTTATCAGATTTTGACATTGGCAGCTTTGATCAAGACAAGAGAGTCCTTGAACAAAAAATCATAGTTCGGGTTTTACTTTTAAAGCACAGAGAACAAATCTGATGCACAGTGTTATTCGAACGTTGATTTTTGATCACACAGGTCATATATCGGACAGTTTCGGCGAAGACAGAACAATATAATAATATTAATCTCTTTTATGGTCTTGGCATTGGCTTGGTTGGAAAACGGTTAATAAATAATAGTAAATAGTGTAGAAGTCATAATTGCGCAATGTCATCAAATTAATTTCGAATCGATCATGTTGAAACAAATCTTAGGTAAGTAAGTCATTTAAAAGTTGTAATTCTGCATACGGACTTTAATTATATTTGAATACGACCCTGCTTAGTCAACCATTGAAGCCACGCCCAGTGGGGTCATTTTTAATAAAACGTATCATATGCAAAACAATTGCCTCATTGCATCTCCATTAGTATTATACCTCCATGGTCCAACTCAGCTGAGTTGTGTTTATAAATACGGACCTTAGACACTTCTCCAATTTAAGCACCGTCTAGCTAACCAGTGGAAAGTTTAAAAGTTTTACGCGACGAATAATTTAATATTCAACTGTTCCACTAGATCTCGGACGGTTTGCAGCACATTTTCAAGAAACCAGAACAAGATTATCATTTTGTTCCTTTCGAAATATTGAGAAAACAAAGACAAAGAATGTAAACCTCGGTTCGCCTCTGATTTGTACCTTCTAGAAGTTTTGAAATACATTTTCGGATAATTTGATTTTCATAAGTTACACAAAAAGATTCATAGTTTAAAAATATATTTAATTGTTCGTTAAAGAACATATTAAAAACTCCCGAATATAAACTAAAATTTGCAGAATTATAATAAATTTTCCACATACCCATCGAAATATTTGTAAGTCAAAAATAAACTTTTTATTTTTAAATTGGATATTATAGTGTTTTATTGACCTTATATAAAGTTTTCAAAAATTAGTTTGAGAAAGAAAATTGTCTGCTAATTTTATTTGAATCGCTAATTGCAGAAAGGGGACATGTCACATTTTAATAATTATTCAAGAAGTTAAAAAAACCTTCTAATTTCTTTAAAAAAAAAATTTGTAATTCAAATTTTGTGGATATAATCTTTAGGATCCTTAGTATAAGTTAGAATAGACTGAAGAATTTTTTGATATTGTGTTTTGGCGCAGGTGCCAAATTTGACTTGTGGACATGTCACCTTTCTGCAGTAAATGAAATCTAACAAGTTATTTATTGGAAAAAAAATTATTTTGGGTTTCTTTTGTTTACAAAATTCCTATTCAAATGTATTTATTGATCTTCTCGATCATTTTCTCCAGTGGGCCATGCAGTAATTTCTTCCCAAAATACCAAATAAGTGTCCGGAATAAATTTAATAGTGTTCTTTATGTCAGCCATCTTTTTCTCATTAATGGGAAGCTTTTCGGTATAAACTTTTGTTGTAGGGTAGGTTATTGTACGTTTAGTATTCCTCAGTCGGAATGTATCCGATACAAAAGAATTTATAAATTCTCGGCAAACTATTTCTTTTTTTTGCTCCGAGGTACATTTTTTCCATATGATTCGTTACTCAAACAGGTTCTTCTGTAAAAATCTGACCACCAGTTTTTATAATCAAACACTAAATCTCTTGAAACCTCTACAATTGAGAATTTTTGTGGATCCTTTGAAGCCTTCGTGATTATTTCGATATATTCCTGAACTGTATAATATCTTTCATGTTTGCTAAGTTGCCTTTTGATTAAACCGAAGTCACGGTCGCATGGCATAAACGAATGACCTCTCAGAGGAAAGTAAATTTGTATCTCCTCAAATCTTTTAAGTTCCACTAAACTCATTAAAAATCGAACCATTGTGTTATTCTTATTTTGTCCGCAACAGTTGTCACAGAAAATGTGGAGTTTTTTAACTTTATGCTCTTTATCTTGGTCAAAGTAATGCTTTAAAAAGGAACATACATCATTTGCTCCTTTGCCTGCCACTCCTTCATGGTATACATAGCAAGTCATATTTTTTGTTTTTAAATTGTGGATTCCGAAAGTACATACTGTAAGTTGACGGAAATAGTAAAGATCCTGCACAGGAATTTGCGGCAATGAAACATTAGCCATATAATCAATGCTAATGGATAGAATATCATCATTTTCTTCACTTAATGTTTTTGTTGAATTTAAGGCTGTATAAAATTTTTTGCTGCGACGTTTATGAATAAGAAGTTCAGCAACTGCTACTCTTTTGGCACCCTCGTTTAAAGTTTCACTTTTAATTTTTGCATTGAGCTCCTCGCAAGTAGGACATGTATATTTTGCTGGTCTGCCAAATTTCAAATCATAATTTTCTTTAAAATAGGTCCAAAAAAATTTATATGAAATTTTATTATCTGGGTGCTTCTGACTGAACATTTCATACATTAATTTTACTGACAACTTACTGTCCAAGTATCGAACTTCTTTACTTGTATAATGTGAGATTTTCACAGGATAAGATTCAATATGGCTACGAATGTTTGCAATGATGTGCCCTGCTATTGCATTTCCACTAACGTTTTTGCCACGCATATCTCGTGGACTTTTATTATTTTTTAATAGGAAAACAAGCCGTTCGCAACGCTTCTTCGATACTCCGTAAATTGATAAGAAAGCATTTTTGCATACTTCAATTCTTTCTTTTTCATTAAGTACAAAGTATTTAACGGTTAAAGACTTTGGTTTGTTTCTGACAGCATTTATTTTTCCCCTTTTTCGAGAAACATTATGTATTTCCAGGAGTCTTTGCAAGTGCAAGTCTTGTTGATCTTTTGAATCCATTTCGTTAAATAATTGAAGCATGTTACATTTTTCGATCTCACGAAAAAGGCTTAAACATTTTTTCCGAGAGCAACTACAAAGAAATAATTTACTATTATACAATTTAATATTGCAAAACGGTAAAACTTACCAGTTATCACCAGCAATGTCTTTGGCCGGGATATTTTTGCCAGCATAATTAGTGTGTTGTAAACCACGTAGTTTTGCCTTTTTAATTATATTTCTCTTATAACATTCACTGTGTATAGAGCCTTTTTTTCTCTTTTTTGGTATTTCCACTTCACTTTCAGAATTTGAACTCATTTTTCCGCGTCTCAATAGCAATAATATAAAATATAAACAACTAAGTTTACAAGGAAAAAGATAGGTTATAATCTACACCTACTGTGAGTTTGCGAATCTGAGTTATTTACCGCAGGAAGGGGACATCTATCGGATAAGTTCCGTTTCTGCAGTAAATGAAAATTTATTCGCTTCACCGCGCCGATACCAATAAAGGTACATATCCCATTTTTACAGTAAAGATGTGTTTTAACTTCTAGATCACAAAAATAGAAAAATGTCAATTTGGGAAAAATATGGATATGTCCCCTTTCTGCAGTTAGCGATTCATTTTGCAAATATACAAAAATAAGATTGTTTCAAGTTTAAAAATATGAATTTTGTTTTAAAAACTTACTAAAAACTTCCGATTATAAATAAAAATTTGGAAACTTATAATAAATTTTCCATACAGTTACGAACTTCCTTACAGGTAAGTCGTTTGTTCTTTCAATTATTATTGTATTAGGGTTTTTAAATATGTAAAACTCTCACCAGTTTTTGAATAAACTTTGTTGATAATAGTTACTAAAAAACATACAATTATTATTAGCTTCATGTTTACTTTACAAATGATAATAAATTTATGATTATCAGAAATGAGTGTCTATTTTTATACAGAGAATTTTAAACATTTAATTTTAATTTTAAATAAGTTTTATCAGTGTAGTCCTTCTTACCTTTTAATTATCACTAATGTGTTGTTGAACAACATTGGTAGTATGTAAAACCGGTGTATCCCATCTCGGCGCACTATACTACGGTCAATTTTATATCTTATCAAAGACTACCTACCTATACAATTTTGCAACTTTCAATAAAAAAAGGTCGATATCAATGACAAAAATTGAAATTTGGAACTATCAAAATGTTATTAGTAAACATATATTTGTTATAAAATTGGAATATCTAAAACTTATAATAAGTGCAATAGTATTAATAATAATAATAAAAAATTGCCTTTATTTGCTTGTAATATACAATGCACATAAACATCATGAGGCGAAGTCTAGCTTGCGCTACTCAACTTAACCTCAACATAAATATAAATTTAAAATAATCAAAAGGTATCCATCATTTACAATATAAAAAAAATAAGAAATTTAATATACAATTAATTTATGATTAAAAAATGTTAACCCTGTATTTAATCTAAACTGAAATCAATGGAACTTAAAATACAATTAAATAAGGAAAAATGTTTGAAATTAATAATATATTAACGTTAGCACTGTATTCATTGCTCAACTAATAGCAACGTTTTATAATTTTGTTTTAAAAATGTCAGAGAACATGTCCTAATTTCCCTAGGTAGACTGTTATACATATATTGAAATGGCGTTATATGTGAAAGATCTTTTGAAAAATGATAATCGGTAATTCGGAATCGTTAAGTTGTGTGGATATCTCAAATGTAAACTGTGCAGATCTTTCCGATATATGATTTTATTTTTTAAGTATATGGGAGTTGAGGTTAAAAGAATTCGAAATACCGTGGCCGCCATCTGATATTTAAATAAATTTCCTATATTGAGCCAGCTAAGTTCTTTAATTCTATTTGATATTCTATCATACTTTCTGATACCAAATACAAAACGACAACAACAATTTTGAATCTTTTGAAGTCTGTATTTGGTTATTTGATCCAAACAAGGATAGTAAATTAAAAGTCCATAATTTAGGATGGACAATACAAGACTTTCACAAAGCAACTTACGTAATTTGGAACTCAAAATACCTCGATTCCTGTATAATTGACGAATAACCAGATACGATTTTTTGACTTCCTAGTCAAAAAATCGCTCCTGCGAAACATAGTCCTGAAACCTTAATTTGCAGTCATAAATAATGCCTAAGTTTTTGGCACTTCTACAAGATTTTAGAGGTTCATTTTGAATGAATAACTTAAGGTTCTGTTGCACATTATGTTCTATATTTTTAGGACAAAATAATATTGTATGACATTTACTGGCATTTAGTTTAAGGTTATGATTCATAGAAAATGTATATACTGCATTCAGATCTGAATTCATATTTTGCGAGGCTATATCTACTTCACATGGGTCAAAGGAATAATAAAGTTGCGTGTCGTCAGCAAAAGAGTGTATATTTACATGCTCCAATAATTTATAAAACAAAAGGGGACCAAGAACAGAGCCTTGGGGTACTCCTAATGTTACACACATAAAGTTAGATGATTTCTCTAACGTTAATTTTTGGTAGCGGTTACTTAAATAAAATTTGAAAAATCTTAGTGAGGTTTCATCGAAACCAAAATATTTGAGTTTGGCACAAAGAAGCTGATGATCTATAGTGTCAAACGCTTTAGAAAAGTAAAGAAGAGTAACTATTGTAGCTTTTCCTTCATCCATTGATCTTATAATGTTATTTTTTAAATCTAAGAGTAATGTTGTAGTACTAAACCCCTTTCGAAAACCTGATTGTTTAGTGGTTACAATATTATGAGAAAATACGTATGTATATATTTGTTTACTAATTACTTTTTCTATAATTTTGGACAACGTCGGTAAAATACTTATGGGCCGAAGGTCGCTAAATGTTTCAGGCTTATTTGATTTTGGCAAAGGCTTGATTAAGGAATACTTCTAGCTATCAGGAAAGTAACCATCTTCTAATCAGCAATTTACAATGTGCGTTATGTAAGGAGCACAAACTGAAATAGAAAGTTGTAACATTTTTGCTAAGATGTTATCAATTCCTAATGCGTTTGATTTTAATTCCAAAACTATTGACCTAATTTCATTTACTATTGCAAGTTTAAAAGAGAAATTAATACCAGGATTAAATAGATTTGAGTTACAATAAGATGTAGTGTAAGGACAACAATTTCTCTGACTGAATACCGACGTAAAATACTTGTTTATATCAGTAGGGTCACTTAAGCCATCAGGAATATGGAATGTAGTTTTATTTGAAATATTCAAGGATTTCATTGCTTTCCAAAGGTCTTTTTTGTTTTGCATGCTTGCACGATAATTTAAATAAGCTGATTTTTCTTTCCTAATTGCACTAGTAACGATATTCCGCATTTCTTTGTAATGAATGAAGTCTAATATATTTTGGGATCTTTTATATTTTGAAAGTGCTTTATCTCGTGTTTTCATCATCTCGCGAATTGTAGGTGTCAACCAAGGAGCAAACGGTTTAGTAATTTTGGCTTCTACATAAGGAGCATGGTTGTCAAATAATATTGTGATTAGGTTGTTAAAAAATCTGTATTTTCTTTTCAATACTATTTTCATAAATAATATTTAGCCACGGCGCACTCACTAGGTCTGCGTTGAAAGCGTTGATTGAGAAATATTTATAACATCTATACGTTTTTAATATGGGAATCTTATAACTAACGTTTAAGTCAATGTCGCAGTAAACAGCACGATGATCTGATAATTGATGATCAATGACTCCTGAATTTAAAACTAAATCTGTCCTATTTGTGAAAATTACATCTAATAGTGTCTGAGAAGTCGTAGTTATACGAGTGGGCTCTGATATTAACTGTGAAAAATTATAAGATTCCATGCAATGATTTATTTGGTTATCAATCAACTGGTTTATGTTTATGTCGCCCGTAATAATAATATGATCAGACTGGGGTAATATATATGATAAAATATTATCAAAATATTCAATAAAGTTTGTAATATTGCAAGTTTCCGTTCCAATCAAAACCGAGGACCTTCCAATTTCTACGGTTATCCAAAGATGCTCAATGCCCTGTACTGGATTGAAATCACCGATGGTTACTGAAGTTTTTAATGTATCACGGACAAAAAATCCTAAACCTCCTCGCGAACCACGATCATTTCGAAATACCTTGTACCCAGGTATATATATATAGCATGATCTGGAATATCATAAACTAACCACGTTTCTGTCATGCACACTATGTCAATTTTATTTAATGTAACTACATCAACAAACATATCAAACTTAGGGAATAAAGAACGCGTATTAAAATGTACTAACTTTAACTTTTTATTTACAAAACTAGCCATAATCAGTCCTAGATTTAAGATTATCTATTCTGTTTAATAAGTAACTACAGTTAGGGCTGTTTGTGGAATGATCAGTGCTAACGCTTAACTTAAACCTAGAATTAAATAATTTACAATTGTTACAATACAACGATTCAGATGTACAAGCATTTTTTTCGTGAGGACCGGAGCATTTGGGACATGTAATTTCACTATGACAGTCTGTTTTGTGATGACCAAATTTGCAACATTTAAAACATTTCGTTAAGCTAAAGTGTTCTTTAACATTTAACCCAGCCTACATAAAGAAAACCTATGTTAGTGATATCATGAAAGAGTTCAGCTGATGTATCTAGTACCACATTAAAGACATCCTTATACTTCATTTTGGTGTTAATTTTTAAATAATTTTTAGTCACATTTAGTTGATTGGCTTCTATAATTTCATTTATTAATTTCGGTGCTCCATAGATGATGAACTTACATTATGAATCATAAGTCTTGGCTTAAACTTCTTTGGTTCAGTAACGGTATATGCTTTTCCTACTTTAGAGTTAATACATTTTTTTAAATTATCTAGAGATGCAGAATCACTACAATTTATAAGAATACCATTCTTGATAAGCTTTGTCCCTACCATATTCGCATTTGCAGCACGAGGATTCACCTTGGATTTAATATCTGCTTCCACCTGTATATTTTTAATATTTTGGTTCATTGACCTGAAAAATAACACCGAATCGGAATTTACCTTTATTTTGGCAGCAGCTGAGTAACTTTTATATTCTTATCACTTTGCGGCAAAAAAGAACTGGTTTGTGATAATGAAGTAGCACTTACAGGAACATTTGATTTTAGGATGGCATTTAAATATTCTAGTTCATTTACATACTTTTCTAATATTTGTTTTTCTCTAGTCAAACATTCAATTTCTTTATTTAATAGCATTGTATCGCTGTTGGACTCACATTTTCCTTTAGATTTCAATTCACAATTATATTCCTCAAGACACTTTCGGCAACGGAAACAGTTTTTATCAAAATCAACAACTCTTAAAATCGTATCTGCACACTTTATATGAATTGTAATATCGCACTTTGGATTTATGCATTTAATATCATTTGTTGAAACTAATTTTCCACAATAACGACACTTTTTATCAGGAAGATCTGAATTGCCTGCCATCATGACCTACCTCCGTTCAGTCGCACTACTCACTAAAGTTCAATAATACACCTCACAGAATTAATACTGATACAAAAATGAAACAGAATTTTATTGCTAAGAAAATATCTGAATACAAAAATAATAAACTGACTAAACTTGACTATGTGAAAATGTAAATTTGGAACTGTCAAAATGTTATGAGTAAAAATATATTTCATATAAAATATGAATATCTAAAATAAATAATTTAAATATCAGTAGTTTAGTTTAGAAAGAATTAACTATCATAATCCTGGGTGAGCAGCGTACAAATATGATGAATCTAACGTCAAAAGACATACATTGCGTAAGAAAAGACATATATTACGCCCGGCGGAAGTTGGTGCAAGCTTTGCCAAAATCTATTGGGGAAGTTCACGAAGCTTTAAATGTGCTAACTCCAAAAACTTCAAAGAATGAACAGTTTTTGTTAATTAATGATAACAGAGAAAATCTCGTAATATTTTCATGTAAGAATAATTTGGAGTTCTTATGTAAATCAAAAATAATTTGTAGATGGAACGTTCTCTTACTGCACTAAATTTTTTAAGCAATTATTTTCGATTTATGGATATTTCAGTGGACATTATGTTCCACTGGTATTTTGTTTGCTAAACGATAAGAGTGAAAATACATATAAAACATGCTTGTTAAAAATTAAAAATGTATGCATAGAATATAAATTTCAATTCTGGCCGCAAGAAGTTGTGTATGATGGGTTTACTTTGCACCACTTCATTTAAGACTGGTTTTTCTATAGTATAATTTATGCGACGCAAAGAAACCCGACACCGTTGTTAAGTTTAAGAATGTGCGCTTCTTTTGGTATAGGAATTTTTAATTTTGGTGGGATTTAGGCATATAATCAACACAACTTAAGATTTTAATCGTTTATTATTTAAAAAAGTACAGAAAATTAAAGTTTATTTAACTACAACAGTTAACCTAAAATACATTGAATACAATTTTAAATCGTATGAACATTAATTCCACCAAAATGGGTCGCACTCAGGTACAGAATACAAACCACGTTTGGTTATTTGCTTAGGTGCATTTATAGCACCAAGTATATTGTCCCAGCTATACCAAATTTCATCGGTCTTTTCGGGCCATTTCCAAAACTTCAGCGACTTCACCATTGCGTTAATCTTAACCATTTCGTTCTCAATTTCGGTTATGACTCCAGGATAAGGATTGTCATCATTCAACACTAAGACGTATTCGCCTACAGCTCTCTGCATGTCTTTTAGACCTGATTCTTCAATTTTTTCAGCTGCAGATTTGGCAAAATAACCAGATTCAAGTTTTTTTATTAAATTCAATATCCTCCTCCATGTCTTGAATTTCATCAACTTCATCATCTGAATCTGTAAGTTCAGGAAGCTTGTCTAACTTCTCTCCTTCTGAAACTTCATTCTCTCCTTGATGTTTAGAGCGTTTGGATATTGGAGCTCTAACTATTCCTGAAGTTCCAGGTAAATCAGAAGAACCGATTTCGCTGTGAGCAATGCTTTTTCCGGCTGGAAATATTATTTTATTTTTCTTTCCCCGGACTTGAAACTGAGTAGCCTCCCTCCTTTTATTTTCCAAACATTCAAGAAACGAATTTTTTATTTCAGGTATATTCTCTTGATTGACGACATGATGATTGTTATGTAATCGCCCTAATAAGGGACTTACATCACAAGGAACGATTCCACATTTTCTGAATCCTGCTACTAAATTTGAAGCACTGTTTTCAGAAATTTTCTCCATCAGTCGCCTTAGAAGTGTCTGAAAATGTTGTTTTTCGAGCACACTTGACCTGCTTCCAACGTGGGATTCTTTATAATCTGATAAAATTTCACGCCATGTCTTTTTCAATGAGGCGAAGAATGCCACATTATGGTCTTTACAGGCTGCTAATACATCGACATTTAAATGCGAGGATAAATTATCGCCGATAATAACCTTTTTGCCTTCAATTTTTTTTTAATTTTGGTAATAACAGCTGAAAAAACCAATCCGAAAATGTTTCTGACTCAAACCACCCAGATGCTGTGTTGGCGTAGCGAGTACCAGGTGGGCTATTCTCTGTCCACGTGTCCCATAAATGTTTTGATTTATACACCACATAAGGTGGCAGAACCTCACCTGCTGCATTTCCTGCAATCATTAGGGATATACAACTTTTTGATGAATTAATTATCCTTTCTGGGTATTTCATACCCCGTTTGGTTAGAACTTTTTTTGACCAGGATTATTTGTTACATTGGTTTCATCATAATTGAAAATTGCATGTGGTGGAACCCCTTCCAAGGTTTGTTTTAAGTTTTCTATATAAACCTGCATTTGATGATCATTGAGAGCTGCTCTGCTCCGCTTAATGTTGGTGGCAAACCTGACTGTTAGGTCCCTATGCCTCTTTAAGAAAGTTTTAACCCAGTCCCTGCCAGGCAGGTTATCTTTAAAACGGGCTATTCTCCTACCTGTTGAAGAGAAATAAAATAAAATGAAAGAGAAATCAACAATGCCTAGTTACCCATTTTTCTTATTTAAAAATATCTTGGCTATTTGACGAAACTCCATCTCAGTCACTGGGAACCCGAATTCGCTTATTTGATGAATGCAAGAAACAAAGACCCTTTCTTCATCATTTGTAAACGTAGCAGGATAACCTGGTTTATTGGTGTGTACATTCTTCAATTTGTTCATAATGGTATTATAAGCTTTCGCGGATAATCTGGTACTCATTCCATTTCTAATTGCTTCTAAACATTTTTCCAAATTTTGTTGCGTGTAGTCGCCATACCTCCGAGAGCCTGGGGCCCTCTTATACACCCTTGGCATCCTCTAGAAACAATAAAACTGAATAAAGAAAATTCACCGGGATACTTTGCACCACTTTCGAGGGTATACTTTGAACCATGACCCTGGTGCAAAGTTTCCCCATTTAACCAAGAAATATGCATGTATAAATAACAACAACAAAAAAATCATTGTTCCTATTTAAATTGCTCTGCTACACTTCGTACACAGTTAAAACAATAATAATAAAAGCGAATAAGATTGTTCTTACATTTTTTTGTCGATTGGGAGCCTTTCACCATCAAGATTTTTCCACCCAACAAATAACACAGAATTCTAGGTTAGTTTTTGGAACCCAACTGCCGGCGTCTGGTCCGCGGGCGAAGCGTACAATTCCGCTCCGGTGACTATTGTAACTCCCTCTATAGGATAAAACTAGTAATTGCTAGAAATTTAACACTGTATCGTGTAATAGGATATTAATACACTTTAACACGCACGGTGCAAAGTTAGCCGACGATTGGCAAAGTAACCCCGTTTTACGGTACTGCAAGTTTGGAATAAAGTAAAAATAACCGGCTGCAGATTTCATTTGACCCAATCTTGGTATCGACAAATTCAAAAACTTGGACTTAGCCAAGAATATAAAAATAAAAATTCTGAAAATGGTAAATGGCTGAGATATTGCTTTGGTCTCCTATTTTAAGAACCCGAAAAAGTGGATGATTTTTATTTCCTGGAACTGTACGAGTTAACCCTAGAACCACAAGGTGGAGTCAACGGCGACACCGAGCGTTATCCAACTCGTGATTACTACGACGTTCCTCGGATTTCGTGGCGATGCGGCTCAGTACCTTCCTTGCTTTCAGTTGTCTTGTAGATGCCGAACGAGAAAGTGTGTTCAATTTTGCCAGTTTTGAGTTATCGTGAGAAGATCGTATATGACGCCACCTTGTGCTTTATGGTATAAAAATCGCTAGGATAAGTTGAGATACTTTTTATTAAATTTATATTTAACTGCAGCATTTTCTCTATTTAGAACATTTCGTATACTACTGTAATGGAACCAAAAAGACCTAAATTAGACGAGCCAGGAACCAGTTCTTGTAATTTATCCAGAAAAAGACCTCTAAAACCCCAAGAATTAGAGCAATTAATAGATGAAGACCCGAACGATTCTGACATTGTGGAGAGCGACGAAAGTGAACAAGGGAATTTCACTGAATATGAAGATGACAAATCTGAAACATCCATTCCTAGCGATGATGATGATGATTCTCCTATGCTAGCAGATCCAACTGTCCATGCACGAAGGGTGATGTATTCTAAAAATACACGTAAATGGTATTTGGATAGCCTACATGCTATAAACAGTAGAACTCGTCAAAAAAATTTAGTCACTCACTTACCAGGGCCAAAAGGAGACGCTAGAGGTGTTGTAGAACCGAAACTAATATGGAATCTTTTTTTCTTAGACGTTATTTTGGATAAAATTGTCAAATGTACCAACGATGAAATCGAACGTAAAAACGTAAAATATAAATCTAAACAGTGGTACATTGGACCAACGACTCCTGTGGAAATAAATGCCTTATTCGGACTCTTGTATTTGAGTGATGTTTTGAAGAATGAAGAATAACACTCAATGATTTATGGTCCCCAGTATTTGGACCAGTAATGTTTAGAAGCACTATGAATAAAAATCGTTTCGAATTTATTATCAACTGTTTGAGATTTGATGAGAAAGAAACGCGAGAGGAACGAAAAAAGTCAGATAAATTTGCTGCCGTTAGAGAAATTTGGGAGATATTTGAAAGAGGTTGTAGAAAAAATTACACCCCATCAGAATATGTAACCGTCGATGAGACGCTTTTGGGATTTAGAGGACGTTGTCCTTTCAAAATGTACATTCCTAGCAAACCCGACAAGTATGGTTTGAAAGTGGTTACCATGTGCGATGCAAAAACATATTACATGTGCTCTGCCAAGCCATATATAGAAAAAGTAGAAAGACACAGTCCATACTCTATTCCGACACAATATGTTCTAGATCTTACCAAAGAAATTCATGGAACAAACCGAAATTGTACGACAGATAACTGGTTTACTTCTTACGAACTTGCAGAGAAACTGCTAGAAAAAAAAATAACATTGGTTGGGCCCATGAGGAAAAACAAAACTGATATACCAAAACAATTGGTGGAAGCTAAGGGAAAATTGCTCAATTTATCTTTATTTGTTTTTGATGAAAACTGTACACTGGTGTCATTTGTACCAAAAAAAAATAAGACGGTCGTATTATTATCATCCATGCATGATCAAGCTGAAGTTAATGACGAGACAAAAAAGCCCCAAATAATCTTATTTTATAATGAGACAAAAGGGGGTGTCGATACGTTTGATCAGCTATGTCATTTGACAACTGTTGCAAGGAAAACGAGAAGGTGGCCACTTAGAATTTTGTATGCCATGCTTGATACAGCCGAAGTGAACTCTTACGTAATTTACAAATGCAACTGGAAAGAGAATAAAGTTCAGAAGCGGTCTGATTTTCTAAAAAATCTTTCTTTCTCACTGGTTGAGGAACATTTGAAAAGTAGGGTACACAATCGCTATCTACCTAGAGAAATAAAGAACAATATTCGCGCTATACTAAAATGCAACGAAACAGAAGACACAGAAGAATTACCAGTGAATCCGATGAGTCGATGTGCAATTTGTCCGAGAAAAACAAATAGGAAAGCCCGACACAGGTGTGAGCACTGCCACAAAGGGGTATGTGGTGAACACCGCAGTAGCATCTGCATTGATTGTAAATAGTCCTTAAAAGTTTTTCTATTTTATTTTTCTGCAATTTATTGTTTTTTGTTCATATTTTTTATATTTTACCTTACAAAACATATTAACTTTGATTTTTAGAAAGAGTTCTTCACATGTTTAATTTTTAAAGTTTATTTTATTTCTAGTACATAATTTGTGCGATTTTTGTATTTTTCAAAATAAAAACTGTTCAAATTAATATTTTGTTGTGTGTTTTTTTAAAATTTTGTATTAAATTCAAAAAATATGGATATTGTGTACCGGTGTCGCTTTCGACGCCACCTTGTGGTTATTGTAACTACAATCTCACCTTGTGGATCTAGAGTTAAAACCCCATAACGAATGTTTAGAAAAGTTTTCCGATTATATTTTGAAAACATACTTAACAAATGAATCAAAATTTCCTCCACATATTTGGGCAAATGCATCTGCAGACCTTAAGAAGACAACAAATGCATGTAAATCATTTCATTCACATTTTAATAATTCCTTGTATCAAACACATCCAAATTTATTTATTTTTGTAAACGAACTTTTAAGTGTTCAATCTGAAACTTATATTAAGTGCAATAGCATTAATACACCTCACAGAATTAATACTAATACAAAAAAGAAACAGAATTTTATTGCTAAAAAAATATCTGACTACAAAAATAATAAACTAACAACACTTGACTATGTGAAAATAGTTGCGCATTATTACGCATATAATAACTAGTGGTCCTCTTGTTCGTCAAAACTTTATAAAATAATTAGGTATATCTAGTATTATGTTTAAGATATAGCTAGTAGAATCTTGTAGTTTTGTAATAAATACCGTTTTAAAAGAAATTTAATGATTGTTTTATTATTGTCCCTGTACATTCCAAAATGTGATATAAAATAAAACAAACAAAAAATAAATAAACAGAGTTCTGTAGATATTGTATTACTTTTTTTAAATTCTGATCCTGAAGGCGAATTAGAAATCAAAGTTACAAGAACTGTGCTGCTAGCTCAAAACTAGAGATAGTCTATTTTAATGCCACTGTAAGCCGGAGAGTGGCATGGATTCTTAAAGAGAAACTTAATATGCTAGTGTGACCAAATAATAACAATGAGTAAGTAGTGTTTTTCTTTAATTTGTACAATAAGTAGGTAGTTAGGTAGATAGTGATAATTAGAAACCCAATTGTATGTAACAAATACCGATAGGTAATAAATTTCCCCTTTGTAGTACTACCAAGGTTCACAAGTTTTAAATATATATGTTAGTCACTATTTAATTAAATGTTCTTATTTTTCTTGCAGGTTATACGGCTGCTATTAATCGGATGAGTATAAAATTGGAAAGCTCTTACTTGGCGATATCGGTTCCTAGCGGCGTCTACAGCTATGATATAATGCTCACAGTCAAGTGCTGGTAAAGGAAGAAGTGGGTTCCAGCCACCAATCCAATATATACGGCACGTGAGTAGTACTTTAGAAGAGACTTAAGGAGGTGCTCTATAGTGAAAGTATGTAGTAATCGGCTCTACGAGCAGCACTAAATAATATCTGGTAATACTAGAAGCTAGATGACCAAAGCTAGATATTGTAGAAACTTAATGTCTACACTTAATGGCCTAAAAGTAATATGTATAAAATAGAAAGATTTTCACACCAAAGAAAATGAAGAATGCTTACCGGAGATCAGAAGCGGCCCCTTTTAAGATAAGTATAATTATCCCCAACTGGGTAAATCCACTTAGATTAAGGTTATATATACTTAATCTGTTAGATGTTAGCTTAAACTTAATTTGTTTTTAGGTTGAACAAATCCGAATAAAGTTCGAAAGTTACAGAAACCTCATGGCTCAAATTTCAACCAAGAACAAAGAAGAAAAAGGAAGTGAGCGAGAAAGACACATTTCCTGACCTAGGAGTTTATTGGTGATGCCAAAATATTTGACCATAGTAGGACTTTTAGCCAGGTACAGGCATACCTAGTTGTAAAATGTCTCTAGAATAAAAGAAGAAGAGCAGAGTTCAAAGGTCACTAAAGTAGTTCAAAATAAATGTAAACACTGAACTAGGTTATTTTAAACAATAAACAGTTAAAATACAAATGTATCCTTTTTGATTTTTCCTGAAGTAAGTAATTAACTATTAAGTAATTAAATAATAACTAATTAATTATGTTTAACATAACTATTCAATGGTAA
Organism: Psylliodes chrysocephalus; assembly: GCA_927349885.1. NCBI lineage: Eukaryota > Metazoa > Arthropoda > Insecta > Coleoptera > Chrysomelidae > Psylliodes > Psylliodes chrysocephalus. The sequence continues at coordinate 18,896,445 of OV651830.1, forward strand.
TTGTATTAATTTATAATTCATCGATTTAAACCTGTAACAATTGTTAAAAAACAATTAATAATATACAGAGTGCCTGTAAAAGGTCTTTACAAAAACATACCATATATTCCTTAGACCAAAATAAGTCGATTTAAGTAAAATTACCTTTGTACAAAGTTGCTTCGTTTGGGCTCCAGAGGACCTTGAAGTTACAATTTTTAAATCGTTTTTCCCATATAAATTTAAAACAGTATATGCGATTTTGCTGAAATTTGGTATATTGGTAGAGCTTTATGTGGCAAAAAAAATGGTATTAAAATTTTGTCCAAAAATAATACATAGGCGTAGAATTTGATTTTTTAAATAATTGCATCTTTAAAAATTCTACGCCAATGGAGGAAAAGGAGTTTGAGTATGAAATTTAGATTGCGCAACTCATTTACTTTAAAAAAGGTACTCTTGATAAGACTCGATTACTCTCATGGTTTTGACAAAATTTGCATTTTAGTAATTTTAGAACATAAACAATAATTATTAAAATACAAACTTTGTCAAAACCATGAGAGTAAATCGAGTGTTATCAAGGGTACTTTTTTGTAGTAAATGAGTACCCAATCCAAATTTCATACTCAAACCCCTTTTTTGCCATTGGCGTAGAATTAAAGGTGCAATTATTTAAAAAATCAAGTTCTATGCCTATGTATTATTATCGGACAAAATTTTATACGATGAAAAACATAAAAATGTACTTTTTTCATATCTTCTTCAACACCTCTATTCCAGACTTTTAACAAAAATACTCGATTCTTGCCATGTACGATTTTTTGAGGAATATTAATTATTGTCAAGTTTTAACACCTAATCTCTTGTTAACGATTGGAAGTGTTCTATCTGACTCAATAATTAAAAAAACAAATGGGTGGTTTATTAATATTGCTGTACAATATACCAATGCAGAATATACCGATATGTTACTGACATTAGGATTTTGTGAAGGAAATGCTCGAGAGAGTGTCAGGGTGTACTCTGAAAGGTTTCCAAATCATCCAACTTTTGCTGCTGTAGAGAGACGTCTTCGGGAGACCGGTACCTTTGCTCCCAACACTGTTGATAATGGAAGAGAACGTTTTGTAAGGATTCCTGAAGTTAAAGAAGATAATTTAGAACGTGTTGAAGAAGATCCAGAATTAAGCACCAGACGAATTGGAAGGGAACTAGGAGTAAGTAAAGATGTCATTCATAAAGTGCTTGGAGAACAATTGCTATATCCATACCATAAGAAGCCAGTACAAGAATTATTAGTTCATGATCCTTAAATTCGTTTGGGTTTTTGTCGATTTGTTAATATGCAAAGAGAAATAGATCCAAACTTTGTCAAGAAGGTTCTCTTTACCGATGAAGCGGGTTTTACAAGAAGAGGTATAACTAATACCCATAATGAACATATTTATGCCGTTGAAAATATGCATGCAATAAAGGTAAACCATTTTCAGAACGAATTCAAAATTAATGTGTGGGCTGGAATAATTGGTAATTTCATTGTTGGTCCTGTCATACTTCCACGAAGATTAACTGGAGAAAATTATTTGGATTTTCTATAAAATACGTTGCCAGAATTGTTAGAAGATTTACCTCTCCAACTTCGGAGAGATATGTGGTCTATGCAAGATGGAGCTCCACCACATTTTTCTTTAAACGTTAGAAACCACTTGAATGAACAATATCCACACAAATGGATAGGCAGAGGTAATGACGCACCTGTAAAGTGGCCACCACGTTCCCCAGACCTAACACCGATGGATTATTATTTATGGGGACATCTGAAATCCACAGTTTACAGGGAACCTTTAGAAAATGAGGAACAACTCTGGCAACGTATTCAAGATGCAATAAACAATCTTAGAGGTGATGAAGAAGTTATGGAAAGGATACAGTTTAATTTTCTTCGACGTATAAATCTTTGTATGCGTGAAAATGGTGAACATTTTAAACAATTTTTGTAAACTCTCTATTTTGATTATGTTGTAAATAAATATTTTTGTGAAACCTTACACTCTAAATTATTAAAACAGAAATTTAGCGAAAAACATGAGAGTAATCGAGTCTTATCCAGAGTACCTTTTTTAGAGTAAATAAGTTGCGCAATCTAATTTTTATACTCAAACTCCTTTTCTTCCATTGGCGTAGAATTTTTAAAGGTGCAATTATTTAAAAAATCAATTTCTACGCCTATGTATTATTATCGGAAAAAATTTTAATACCATTTTTTTTGCCACATAAAACTACCAATATACCAAATTTCAGCAAAATCGCATATGCCGTTTTAAATTTATATGGGAAAAACGATTTAAAAATTGTAACTTCAAGGCCCTCTGGAGCCCAAACAAAGCAACTTTGTACTAAGGTAATTTTACTTAAATCGACTTATTTTGGTCTAAGGAATATGTGGTATGTTTTTGTAAAGACCTTTTACAGATTTATAATAAATGATTGAAATTATTCCTCAGTAAAAAAATGTGTCTATATGGGCTATACATAACAGCATAGATATGTGCCGACTTGGGCTATATAGAAAAAAGTACCTGCAAAGTTATGTGCCGACTTGGGCTATATAGAAAAAAGTACCTGCATAGTTATGTGCCGACTTGGGCTATAACTGTACCGTTTACCTGCGTGGTGTGCCGAGTTGGGCATCGCCCTGTAAAACAATTATTGAAATAAAAAACTCAGCTTAATGTAAATTATTATATTTAGATTACAATTATTATAAGATTTATAAGAATGAATGAAGAAGTATTTCAGTAACCTCTAGGGCAGCTTGCTATTGGCATACAGCTCCCAGTTTTTTTATCTCTGAGAAAGCCAAGGTTGCATTCACATCCTGGAATGCAGTTAGCTGCACAAAATTTGTTGCAAAGTGGTGGAATTCTGCGCTGACATGTTGCTACAGGACAACAAGGAACGCATCCTTCTCTTTCATTTGGTGGGCAAAGTACTGCAACAAACAAGTATTGATAATAATAATGTTTAGGTATTTACAAAAAAGTAAAATTCCAAATTTATTTTTAAGGACAGAGTATCCTTGTGCATTAGAATGGCGTCTGCAGACCAAAAGTTAATTGTAACTATTTCCGTAATTATTACCGTATATCGTACTATTTTTTTTAATTGTAGATAAAGATCCAACTTAAATGGTTCAGGCATTGATTTTTTTTAAATTAATTGTTTTTAATTAGAAAAGTGTGGTAGAAAATTGCCTATTTTTAGACGTTTTTCATTGTAAGAATAAACTACAAATTCAATAAATTTTCTGGAAAATGAAACCTTGAACCACCTAAGTTAAACATTTTCCTATCCAATCGTTCAATCGGAAAATACGAAAAGGCTCAGACCTCCGAAATAGTTATAAATTGGGTTGTAACGGTTTTAATCGAAAGTTATGCCTTATCGCCTATTTCTGTCTCAAAACTAGCAGAGAATTCATTTATAATCTAGAAATTACCTTGAATATGCTCCTATCGTAAAACTTTATTATATTTTCGAGAAAACACAGCTTTTATTCAAATGGGATTTGGCGTAACTGGTGTAAATGTTCCTTCTTAGGGCTCACATAATTTTTACAAGGTAACACTGAATTTCACTATGATTTTCAATAGTAGTTTTCACTCATAAAGATACTAGTAGATAAACAAAGCCAATATTCGACCACTCATAAGAGATAAGAGATAAGATAAGAGGTCAAGGTCAAGGCCACTGATAAGAGAGATAAGGATCTATTTTTAGAACCGCCCACGTGTCAAGGTCAAGGCCACTGATAAGAATCTATTTTTAGCAAGGTCAAGGTTAAGGTCCAAGACAAGGACAAGGACTAGGCCACTGATAAGAGAGAAAGGGATCTATTTTTAGAACCGCCCACGTGTCAAGGTCAAGGCCACTGATAAGAATCTATTTTTAGCAAGGTCAAGGTTAAGGTCAAAGACAAGGACAAGGACTAGGCCACTGATAAGAGAGAAAGGGATCTATTTTTAGAACTGCCCACGTGTCAAGGTCAAGGCCACTGATAAGAATCTATTTTTAGCAAGGTCAAGGTTAAGGTCAAAGACAAGGACAAGGACTAGGCCACTGATAAGAGAGAAAGGGATCTATTTTTAGAACCTCCAGTGCCAAGGTAATGGTCAATGTCATCAAGGTCATCAAGGTCAAGGTCATTAAGGCCAAGGTCATCAAGGTCAAGGTCACGCACGACTCGGATGCCCCACCCATACGGACGACAAGGTCACGCACAACCCACATGCCCATACCCACGCGGACAAGTTCAGCCACCGACCTCGCACGACCCACTCACGCGTTCAAGGTCATGTACCGACCACACATAGGAATCTATTTTAAGAAATCTATTTTAAAAAATCTATTTTAAGAAATCTATTTTTAGAAATCTATTTTAAGAAATCTATTTTAAGAAATCTATTTTAAGAAATCTATTTTAAGAAATCTATTTTAAAAAATCTATTTTTCCATTTTTTAAAAATCTAAAGAAAAACATCTTTACGCCTCACGAATCCCACGTGCCAAGCTCAAGGTCAAAGTCAAGGTCAAGATGTATCTAAATATTGATATGAATATCATGTTTTTTTTTGTGTGGGCGATTTAAACATATAAATAGTGAACAGATTGCTGTAGTATATTCAGTAAAAAAATTCAAAACTCCCTTAGATTTGATTTGTTTAGATTAGATTTTCAAGGAGACATTATTCGACTCCGTTATTTAGAGTATATCGTCTAGCTTGGTATCGTTTATTTAACTTATGATCAAACAGGTTGTAAGAATGTAAGACAAGAAGGTTAAATCCTTTAATATTGAATGTGTTTTAGATGTAAGAAGGGTCTAGAATCTAAATGATGTTTAAAATTCTCACACATTTTTTTTTTAAATAATCTGGATTAATAATTTCCGGTATACTAAAAGTAGTCAAAAGGGCATTACACATATCTCCGCTATTATTGATCAGATTTAAACGGGGAAAACGGAGGAGTGTTAGGGAATTAAATCTCTATTATTGCTGAAGAGAAAAATCATGCGATGTCGTAAGGACTCAAGCATTTATCTTGATTATTATTGGTCGGACTTAAACAAGGAAAATGACATTGGTTTAGATTAATGTTGAAGAGAAAAATCCTTGTTATAATTATTAATGGATGTTAGGTGTAAGAGATTTTCATTAATTAACAGGTTGTAAGGATATAAGATAAGAAGGGTCAAAGGTTAAAACTATTTTACATAATTATTAGAAAGTTTATAGTTTGGAGGGTTGGCAGGGTTGCAACTTATTATAAGTATTAAAATGTTGGGAATTTCGAGGCATGAAGATTTGCAGATATTATTATCGGTATTGCAGATTTCATACTTATCGATTATTGTGAAGTTAATTATTGTCTACATCAGCACTTAAAAATTTAAAAAAAATCAAATTATATTATAGGCTTATAATTAGGGAAGGGGGTTACTCCTCAATAGCACTTAGGTCTCATCGGCACCATTGAACATCCTCCTCATCTCATCATACAACCTACATATCTCAACCCTGAATGGGAAATATTTTAAATTTTACAGTTTTGGATGTTAGATGTAAGAAGGGTCAAAGGTTTAAACTATTTTTAATAACTATTAAAAAGTCTAGAGTTTGGAGGGTTGGAACTTAGGTGTTTAAGTCTAAGGATATTATAAGTATTTAAATGTTTTAAAACTCTAAAGTTAATGTTATTATTAACGGTAATGTAGATTTCATACTTATCGATTGGTGAAGTTAATTACTGTCTGCAGCAGCACTTAAAAATTTCAAAAAATCAAATTATAAGCTTGTAATGGGGTTGCCCCTCATTGGTACTTAGGCCTCATCGGCACATTGTGCATCCTCCTAAGCTTATCAATTAATCTACATATCTTACCCCTGAATGGGAAATATTGTAAGTTTCAGTGTTTTGGATGTAAGAAGGGTCAAAGGTTTAAACTATTTTTAATATTTATTAAAAAAGTCTAGAGTTTGGATGGTTAGCAGGGTTGCAACTTAAGTTAGAGTCAATATTAATTTTCTATTGGATTCATAGATCATTTTGAACATTACCAAGAACGCCCAACTCAAATGATTAAGAATTTATTGCACAGTACAACTTTAGTAGTTTTATTTATTAAAGTGTTTAGGTCTAACCACCCCTGTTTGTGTTACGTGTCTGTATATTAACGTTTCAATTGTTTCACCTAACCTTTATTATATGCAATCAAGTCAGTCTGGAACAACACCAGTAGAAACAGACATACGCTTCTTAAGTTAGAAAAAAAAAATAATGTCTAGCGCCACTTTAAAAATAGTAACAAGGAATTTAACCTAACATTTTAAATATTTAGATTTTATCTTAGAATTCATTTCTTAGTACCACATTAGATATAATAATAAATACTTTAACATCACATTTTAAAAGTTTCAATTTTGTATATTCACATTTTTACGAACCATTTTAATAACAGTGCTATCCATTTAAATGTATAAATGTCATCTAATCATTGTTTCAATTTTGTATATTCACATTTTTACGAACCATTTTAATAACAGTGCTATCCATTTAAATGTATAAATGTCATCTAATCATTGTCCAGTGCCACTTTATAAATAAAAAAAAAATCTAACTTATATGATTTTTGAAAATAAATTACTAGTGATACCAGCGAAATATGTCGGTGGCATTTTACAAAGTACTTACCGTCAATCATAAATAAACTATCACTTTTAAAACTCATCATAACTATTCCAAGAGGTAGAATTAAAAGAATACTGGAATTTGTCATTCACCTCTAATGAAACATCACTCATTTTCCGAATACTAGCTTTAAAGCAACTCTGAAAAATTTTCTACGTGTCTGTACAATATGACATTCAAACAAAGAATTAGATTATTTTCTTAAAAATTGAAGGTCAAACATTGTAAAGCATAAAAAATCGATAATTATCCAAAATGTTATTAATAAAATAATTTGAAGGTTAATATAAAAACAACTGTTTGAAGGAAGTTATTTTATTATCAGAGTATATCGACAACCTAATCGGCTTTAAATTACTAGGTCACCGAAATAATATTTTCTAAGAATAGGACAATATTTTAGATCACTAACACAATTCAAAAAATCATCAAAAATATATCTATTTAAAAATTAATAAATACATAAATATTATTTTTTCTTTTATTCCTTAAACCTCAAAGGAAATAATGTAGATTAAAAAATATTTAATAAATAAATACACTTTTTTATTATTAATAATAACATGTTCCAAGTGCAGTTAACAGTTTTAAATAAAAACTTTTATTTGTTAGTTGTATAACTGTTATTTCTGGTATGAAGTAATAAAAAAAAAGTAAACTGTCATTCATGAACAACAACATAATTTGCAATATTACTGTACGTGCATTTAAGAGCGTAAAAAATCGACTTATTTCATTTAAAATTTTAGAGTTGTTTATTGGGCATTCTATTTTTTTGGTAATGGTCTATTAAATCGGGTTAGTCTATCTTCGTATGACGGTTTATTTTCAGAAAAGTTTCCATTTTGAGTAAAAACAATAAGACTTTGGGGTTGATGTTCAGAAAATCTTTCATAACACTGTCTTCATAGGAAAGTTGGACATGGCCAAATTTGATGACAGCAAAGCAGTAACTTGATCTACAGCTTGTAAAACGTCTTATTTTTAAATTTTAAGAAAATTGAAATTTTTTTAAAAACGGTAATTTTGGGATAACAGAAGAAAAATAAATATGTCATGAATAATGTACATAAAAGATATGAATATTAATTGGTAATTATTAGAAGATTTGTTAATATTTAATGGTTCTTCAGTTAAATAGAGTATGAGAATGAATCGAAAACAATGTAATAAAATGAATTTACAATATTATTGAAATTTAGATTAGAAAATTCAGCTATAAATTATATAAGTAATTAGTAACTATAGTTAAAGATTGAATTAAAATAATTTATAAAAAATAATAAATAATGAAGTGATGATAAAAAAAATTACATGCTTATTTAATTAATAAATAGTTGTTAATTGTTCCTCCATTGATGATACATGAAAAATGAGGTATTATCAGTTAAATATTAAACAAATGATTAAAGTTACTTATATAATAACATAATAAGAAGAAGTAGAAAGAGTAAGAGTAGAGTAAAAAAGAAATAGAGAGAGTATGATTATTTTAATATTAATAGTAAACCAGATAATTTACGAAAATGCAAAATAATTTAAAAATCAATGATTTAAAATTAAAAGAAATAAATTTGGAATTTGGGCTAAAGAACATACACTGTGTAGTATAAATAGGTTGAATATTTTTAAGGAGTAAGACACCAAGAGATGGAAAGAAAGTTGTAGGAAATTATGGAATGGAATAATTAGTGATTGGAAAAAACTAATGCAAATTATATATATGAAAAATAAAGAAAAGTGCTGACCATAAGTAATAAGAGCTAAGAAATAACAAATGAGTAAAAAAAAATCATAGTCAAATTCCTCTTTCATAGTTTCCATTCTCCTTTTTATATTCTAATCCAAATATATTATATGGTTCCGGAAAGTTTCTGCTTTTCTGACAGATGTGGGTGATATCTTGAAGGTAGTTAATTAGAATATTTGATCATATCCCTATTTTTAACAGATACTTGATAGATACGTGACAGATACAGAACATCTCAAGAACAGCTACATGACAGATACACGACCAAACACAAATGAACATGATATAAATAATTGAAATATATAAGATACATTTATGAAGAATATTCATCAGATCAATGTTGCTAGATAAATAGCTGTAGGGAGACCTTTTAGATTTGTTCGTGTTTTCTGCTGCTTCTATGTATTATAAAAAAACCTACTTCTACTGCATACAAACTCAACGCATTTGAAGATTTGTAAATCAGAATTATAATATCTTAATTGCTTTTGGATCGATTTTAAACGGAACAAACGGCTCTTGTGTAGGAGGAGCAACATAGATTAAGGTTGAAGAGAAAAACCATGTGCAAAGTTAGAAGGACCTAAATATTATTTAAAAAGGTCGAAATGATAAATAATATCGAAATGTCATAATTTAAGTTATATTTAAATTTGCGAATATTAATTAAAAAATTTAGGGTTAAGTAATAATACTGGATATGATTTAGTGATATTTCAAAAAAATTATATTTTACTGTTAAATTAATAAACAGAGTCTAAAAAGATGTGTATTTTAACCAAAATACTTTTTTTAAAATATGTATTAGAGTATGTTCTTCAAAATCACATCATTCCTAATAAATATTAATATAAATTGTTTACTAAAATCTGAATATTTAAATATATATTTATATATTATTAATTTGTTCTCGTATGAAATAATAAAATTAAACGAAAATATTGTACTATAAAAATAATATTATAAATCTAAGTTTAATGAAGTGTCCTAACTAATAAAAAATTTAATATGTTTTATTACAAATAACTTTAAGATTCCCAATAAATGATAAATTAAAGTTGAAAATATTAGTTTGGAAATGTAGATATTTAAGAATTGGCAGTGTATTTTAGTTAAAAAGAAATATGAGAAAATATAAAAGTCACATTCCATACTAAAATATATATTTAAATAACTCCTTACATTATAATTTAAATTTATTTTTAGAGATACTTATAAAACTAGTGTACCATTAAAAGAACGATTTGGTTATTCTTTCTGAATAATTTAAAAGAATATATTAATGCAGTCAATAAACTAATTCAATGCTAACACGTTAACATTATCAGAGCTAAATAATATGTTAGTTGCAAATATTTATATTTTTTTTTTCACAATCAAAAGAAATAACTCAGCTTTCTTAAAAATTGTTAAAACAACCTTAAATTATTACTTTATTGTATCAAATTTCATTACTTAATAGAAAAAATTCTATTATGGAGGAAAACAAAGCATCAAATCGAAACTTAAAAAGTCACCATTTAAATGTATTTCCCCCAAAAAAAATCACTAAATATTTAATAACAAAAACCGGTGTTTTTTCAATTGACATTATAGTAAGGAAGCTATTTGTATGGAATTAATAACTCGATAAGAAATAATAGACTTTTCTTTCACTTACCTTCCTACTCAGAAATATTTAAGCTTAGACGTAATTTTTAAAAATGTAACTAGTTTAATTCACCGTTTCTAAATTCATTCATTTTTATTATTAAAAAGTATTTGATTAAATTATAAACAAAACAATAAATACGTTTTCTTCTCGCTTCTTCTAGCTCTTTCATGTCAATATTTTCTACTATATTTTTACCAATCCTTGCCCAAAGTACCTTCCCCAATAATATATCTTCCATTTAATCCGTCTTATTTAAATATACACTGTATTATATCATTCAGTTGCTATCAATAAATTTCTTTTCCAAAAAAGCAAACCAGATTTTGAAAAATATATTTTTTCTAAAATAATAAGTAGCATATTATCATTAATTTAAAATAATCAAATTAAATGACATAATTTTGTCATCTTCAATTATTTTCCTATCTTATCACCAAATATAATATCTAAATAACTTGTTTCATAAAATAGTCTATTGAATACTGAATTAAATACAATTAAATTTCTCCCTACCCAAATCAGGTCACGCGAATATGTCTCCTATCAGCAGCAAACGCTATACCAATTTTTAATATTTTCCTTTCTATATTTACCTCTTTCCAAATTTAAACAAATTTTCTTTTTTATCTGTTCTCATTTCACCAGTTTTTCATCATATTCCTAAATAAATATTCATCTTCTTCAAAGTAATAGGTATGCCATAGGTACTCGTTTTTCTATCTTAAATTTTATTTTTTCCTATTTTGTCAATTTAACTCTCAAATTATTTAAAAATATTGCGTTAGATGATTAACATGTAGCTCAAATCATCAAATCGAGTTTGTTGTTTTAGTATTCTAATTTTAATTGTATTAATGATTTAATTTATATTCATTATATTAGTCATATTATTTCTAGTTTTTGAGATAATCGAGTATGTATGTATGTATGTATGTATGTATGTATGTATGTATGTATGTATGTATGTATGTATGTATGTATGTATGTATGTATGTATGTATGTATGTATGTATGTATGTATGTATGTATGTATGTATGTATGTATGTATGTATGTATGTATGTATGTATGTATGTATGTATGTATGTATGTATGTATGTATGTATGTATGTATGTATGTATGTATGTATGTATGTATGTATGTATGTATGTATGTATGTATGTATGTATGTATGTATGTATGTATGTATGTATGTATGTATGTATGTATGTATGTATGTATGTATGTATGTATGTATGTATGTATGTATGTATGTATGTATGTATGTATGTATGTATGTATGTATGTATGTATGTATGTATGTATGTATGTATGTATGTATGTATGTATGTATGTATGTATGTATGTATGTATGTATGTATGTATGTATGTATGTATGTATGTATGTATGTATGTATGTATGTATGTATGTATGTATGTATGTATGTATGTATGTATGTATGTATGTATGTATGTATGTATGTATGTATGTATGTATGTATGTATGTATGTATGTATGTATGTATGTATGTATGTATGTATGTATGTATGTATGTATGTATGTATGTATGTATGTATGTATGTATGTATGTATGTATGTATGTATGTATGTATGTATGTATGTATGTATGTATGTATGTATGTATGTATGTATGTATGTATGTATGTATGTATGTATGTATGTATGTATGTATGTATGTATGTATGTATGTATGTATGTATGTATGTATGTATGTATGTATGTATGTATGTATGTATGTATGTATGTATGTATGTATGTATGTATGTATGTATGTATGTATGTATGTATGTATGTATGTATGTATGTATGTATGTATGTATGTATGTATGTATGTATGTATGTATGTATGTATGTATGTATGTATGTATGTATGTATGTATGTATGTATGTATGTATGTATGTATGTATGTATGTATGTATGTATGTATGTATGTATGTATGTATGTATGTATGTATGTATGTATGTATGTATGTATGTATGTATGTATGTATGTATGTATGTATGTATGTATGTATGTATGTATGTATGTATGTATGTATGTATGTATGTTTCTCCATTACTTTAGAATAATTTTGCTTTTTCAATTACTCAACGTATATTTTTCATCTATAAACAACTCTAGTTTTGCTTGATTTTAAGAAAATCTAATATTTTCGGGTAAAACAACCCTATTTTTAGCTCGATTTTTAGAAAAATTGCTTTATAACTTCTCGTATGCCCACCTAACCTAACCTTCGTTCACGCAAAAATCTTGGTGGTGGGGGTAATGAATTATTTGTTTAAGGTATTGAGGCATTAAAGACTCTTCCAGTCTACTAAGACATTTTCTACGAGTAGCTTCTCTAAAAATAACAAAAAATGTCTTCATTGTCAAAAACTGATTATTTGACTCTCTTGAATCTAAATGAAATTAACGCTTTGTCGCCACATGAAATGGCACAAGATTACGGAGAATTGTCTAAAGAATGGTATCACTTAATATTAAATGAAAAGGACTTTAATGTACTTGCTTGTGCTCCAAATATTAAATGGTATTCTATTTGTCGATGTCATCTAATAGCAGACGATGGTAGTACAACATATGAACATCTTCACGCTTTAATACATTTTACTAATGGATTTACAATGTTAGCCTACAAGAAAAAACTACAGCGCACTGGTACACGACTCCATTCAAAAACAACTTTCAAGAAAATAATTTGCTTGGACCATGCTGTTGGTGTTCTCAGATACATCACCTGTGCTGATGGACAAAAGCCGCTTAAAAGGGATGGAGATGGTTTCAGAGGTACACCTCATTCTCATTACGATAGAAGAGTATTCAAACAAGATTGGTTACATTCCCGGGGAAAAGAGTGTTGCTTAGTACGCACAAAAATTTCAGAATTAGCATCTGAAGGTGTTAAAGACTTAGAAAAATATACGTCTGAACACGAACTTCATGATAAATCCACATGTAGATGTGATAGAGGTGCCGAAGGAATAAGGCGGAGGGAAGAAGCTAACGAGAAACGAAGACAATTTTACAAAACAGAACGGGGAATGGAAATAAGGAATAATTACAAAGAAAAACAAATTAAGAAAAAGAAACTAATTACTAGTTTACTGAAAATGGGCCTAAATAAAAAAGCTGAGCTTCAAAGGGAGACAATTTTGAAACTCATTGAGTTACTGTAAATACTGTTACTTTAAAAATATAATTTTGAAACAAAATGTATTTTAATTTCATTGTCCAATGTTGACATGATGTTTAATGATATTGTTAACGTCATGTGTCAAGCATCTCGTTTAAACGTTATTTGTTTCTATGCTATCAGAAGTGGAAATAGCCGAACGGTGTAAGGCGCTGACAATTGTGGTAAATAACTACAAGATTTAAAATAAAATCAAAAGCGTTATTATACCGTTTCGATTATTTCACCTTTTTCTTCTTTTAAATAAAACAAAATAATTTTTTATAAAAAAAAATATTTATTAAATTCTTTCAAAATCGTTTACAATTTTGTTTATAAAAATACATGAATTGTCCTAATGCAACATTTTTCAAGTTAGAATCTAAATTTTTAAATGCATGCATTTTATGAAAAGCATCTAAAAATGTATAATTCTCATCATTAAAACTACATTTGATTATATTTAGAATTTTATAGTAATATTGTGGAAATTGAACAGTCTCTAGCATTAACAAATACGATGCTAACAGTTGCCTATTTAACCAGAATAATCAAATTCACTACTTGAACCGTAACCAGAATCTTGAGAATATATTTTTACAGATCCACTACAAACAACTGAGGATGTCAAACTTGATTTTCTTCAATTTATACAAAAAGTAGTTCTAATTCAGTCTCGTTTCTGTCACCATGAGGATCGCATTCGTTGACGTCCAAGGTTTCTACATCAACAGTATTTTTCATCCGAAGGAATTGAGTATCGCAATTGGTCATAAAGAATACCACGTTTTGTTCAAACCACCTACACCTTATTCTAACCTAAATACGTCTAATAAAATTAGTGTTAGATATGTTGAGAAACATATTCATGGAGTCAACTATTCCTCTGGAGACGTGGATTATTCCAAGTTAAACTCTATTTTGGAAACATATTTACTTAACCATGCTGATTATATCTACGTACGAGGAAGTGAAAAAGCTGAATTTTTACTGATAAAGTGTCACGTGTTTGGAATATTTCCTATAATAGTAGATGTATGCAAGTTCGATGGAACACCATGTGCAACAGAAAAATTCAATAGTGACTCCAAAACCTGCATGTACCACGCCAATGGATCATTTAAATGTACCCAGAAGAACGTCGAAGGTCTACGTCAATGGTTCCTTAATACTCTTTTACCGTTGTAATTTTTGTTATTAATAAATGATTATAAAAGGAAATGTTTTTTAATTGAAACACCTTATTAATTTCATGCATTTATTTTCGTTTTACAAGAAGAGTAAAATTTTTTATTTACAATTTTTACAATAATTTTCAATATTATAAACAAAGTAGATGATAGTGTTATACAACTAATTACATATAATTTAGAATATTTAGGCTCTGACATGTCACTCAAACCGATCGGTGGTGGTGGAGTCTGCCAATCTTTGAATTCTCCTTCGGTGCCATCATCAAAAATCAATTTTAATTTGTATCTCTTTGCTTCATTGACTTGTATGGAAAACGTATCCAGCTTCATATCATTTACCATTGAGAAATTCATCTTTCGCCATTCCGTTTGATTATTATCAAAACGTATTGCCATATGTTGTACGCCATTCGGTCCATTGGTATACAGTTTTTATACCATGGGTATACAGTATATTGTTTAATATGGTAGTAAGTATAACGAAATTAGTCTTTAGGATGGCCATATTTGCGTCGGTTGGATTCTTTTAAGCGATCTAGGACGATGTCTCTCAATATCCTCCCAAATACTTAAATTTGTCAAATCCCTTAAAACTTGTTTTTTATCATCATATAATTTTATGTCTCTATTCAGTTCTCTAACTTTTTCTGCAAACTCTTCAATTCTACGTCTATTCTCTTCGCTAGACATCTTGATAATCAATAATAGGCGTAGGTCACTGCGCGTATTTTTCTCTATATCGGTAATTTTTCCCACTCCCTCGTTTTTCCCCATTCAAATCCGACCAAATAATAGCTGAGATACACGCTTATGTCCTTTTGGTATTGCATAGGATTTTTCTATTCAACGTTTTCGAGTTCTCTACTTCAGAATTCGCGAGAATATGAGTCATAATTCCAAAAAAAATGTCAAAAAGATACAATGAATGACGTAATACTATTTTAAATTTAGTACAAATATGAACAATACTAATAAAGTTAGGCGGTGTTTAACACCGAATGACATACAGATGATAGTTGTAGCAAAAAAATGTTAAGTACCTTCCTAAGACATTGATTGTTTTTTTAAAGTTACAGAATAAAATAAACAAACGAGGAACTAAGAAGATAATTCGAGTCCAATCAAATGCCTTCCGTTTAAAATCGATCCAAAAGCAATTAAGATATGGATTTAGGCCTATAATTTTGTAAGGTAGGTATTATAATTCTGATTTACAAATCTTCAAATGCGTTGAGTTTGTATGCAGTAGAAGTAGGTTTTTTATAATACATAGAAGCAGCAGAAAACACGAACAAATCTAAAAGGTCTCCCTACAGCTATTTATCTAGCAACATTGATCTGATGAATATTCTTCATAAATGTATCTTATATATTTCAATTATTTATATCATGTTCATTTGTGTTTGGTCGTGTATCTGTCATGTAGCTGTTCTTGAGATGTTCTGTATCTGTCACGTATCTATCAAGTATCTGTTAAAAATAGGGATATGATCAAATATTCTAATTAACTACCTTCAAGATATCACCCACATCTGTCAGAAAAGCAGAAACTTTCCGGAACCATATAATATATTTGGATTAGAATATAAAAAGGAGAATGGAAACTATGAAAGAGGAATTTGACTATGATTTTTTTTTACTCATTTGTTATTTCTTAGCTACTTATTACTTATGGTCAGCACTTTTCTTTATTTTTCATATATATAATTTGCATTAGTTTTTCCAATCACTAATTATTCCATTCCATAATTTCCTACAACTTTCTTTCCATCTCTTGGTGTCTTACTCCTTAAAAATATTCAACCTATTTATACTACACAGTGTATGTTCTTTAGCCCAAATTCCAAATTTATTTCTTTTAATTTTAAATCATTGATTTTTAAATTATTTTGCATTTTCGTAAATTATCTGGTTTACTATTAATATTAAAATAATCATACTCTCTCTATTTCTTTTTTACTCTACTCTTACTCTTTCTACTTCTTCTTATTATGTTATTATATAAGTAACTTTAATCATTTGTTTAATATTTAACTGATAATACCTCATTTTTCATGTATCATCAATGGAGGAACAATTAACAACTATTTATTAATTAAATAAGCATGTAATTTTTTTTATCATCACTTCATTATTTATTATTTTTTATAAATTATTTTAATTCAATCTTTAACTATAGTTACTAATTACTTATATAATTTATAGCTGAATTTTCTAATCTAAATTTCAATAATATTGTAAATTCATTTTATTACATTGTTTTCGATTCATTCTCATACTCTATTTAACTGAAGAACCATTAAATCTTAACAAATCTTCTAATAATTACCAATTAATATTCATATCTTTTATGTACATTATTCATGACATATTTATTTTTCTTCTGTTATCCCAAAATTACCGTTTTTAAAAAAATTTCAATTTTCTTAAAATTTAAAAATAAGACGTTTTACAAGCTGTAGATCAAGTTACTGCTTTGCTGTCATCAAATTTGGCCATGTCCAACTTTCCTATGAAGACAGTGTTATGAAAGATTTTCTGAACATCAACCCCAAAGTCTTATTGTTTTTACTCAAAATGGAAACTTTTCTGAAAATAAACCGTCATACGAAGATAGACTAACCCGATTTAATAGACCATTACCAAAAAAATAGAATGCCCAATAAACAACTCTAAAATTTTAAATGAAATAAGTCGATTTTTTACGCTCTTAAATGCACGTACAGTAATATTGCAAATTATGTTGTTGTTCATGAATGACAGTTT
The DNA here is from genome assembly GCA_927349885.1 of Psylliodes chrysocephalus. Taxonomy (NCBI): domain Eukaryota; kingdom Metazoa; phylum Arthropoda; class Insecta; order Coleoptera; family Chrysomelidae; genus Psylliodes; species Psylliodes chrysocephalus. The sequence goes on from OV651830.1 coordinate 18,913,715, forward strand.
ACTTTTTTTTTATTACTTCATACCAGAAATAACAGTTATACAACTAACAAATAAAAGTTTTTATTTAAAACTGTTAACTGCACTTGGAACATGTTATTATTAATAATAAAAAAGTGTATTTATTTATTAAATATTTTTTAATCTACATTATTTCCTTTGAGGTTTAAGGAATAAAAGAAAAAATAATATTTATGTATTTATTAATTTTTAAATAGATATATTTTTGATGATTTTTTGAATTGTGTTAGTGATCTAAAATATTGTCCTATTCTTAGAAAATATTATTTCGGTGACCTAGTAATTTAAAGCCGATTAGGTTGTCGATATACTCTGATAATAAAATAACTTCCTTCAAACAGTTGTTTTTATATTAACCTTCAAATTATTTTATTAATAACATTTTGGATAATTATCGATTTTTTATGCTTTACAATGTTTGACCTTCAATTTTTAAGAAAATAATCTAATTCTTTGTTTGAATGTCATATTGTACAGACACGTAGAAAATTTTTCAGAGTTGCTTTAAAGCTAGTATTCGGAAAATGAGTGATGTTTCATTAGAGGTGAATGACAAATTCCAGTATTCTTTTAATTCTACCTCTTGGAATAGTTATGATGAGTTTTAAAAGTGATAGTTTATTTATGATTGACGGTAAGTACTTTGTAAAATGCCACCGACATATTTCGCTGGTATCACTAGTAATTTATTTTCAAAAATCATATAAGTTAGATTTTTTTTTTATTTATAAAGTGGCACTGGACAATGATGAGATGACATTTATACATTTAAATGGATAGCACTGTTATTAAAATGGTTCGTAAAAATGTGAATATACAAAATTGAAACTTTTAAAATGTGATGTTAAAGTATTTATTATTATATCTAATGTGGTACTAAGAAATGAATTCTAAGATAAAATCTAAATATTTAAAATGTTAGGTTAAATTCCTTGTTACTATTTTTAAAGTGGCGCTAGACATTATTTTTTTTTTCTAACTTAAGAAGCGTATGTCTGTTTCTACTGGTGTTGTTCCAGACTGACTTGATTGCATATAATAAAGGTTAGGTGAAACAATTGAAACGTTAATATACAGACACGTAACACAAACAGGGGTGGTTAGACCTAAACACTTTAATAAATAAAACTACTAAAGTTGTACTGTGCAATAAATTCTTAATCATTTGAGTTGGGCGTTCTTGGTAATGTTCAAAATGATCTATGAATCCAATAGAAAATTAATATTGACTCTAACTTAAGTTGCAACCCTGCTAACCATCCAAACTCTAGACTTTTTTAATAAATATTAAAAATAGTTTAAACCTTTGACCCTTCTTACATCCAAAACACTGAAACTTACAATATTTCCCATTCAGGGGTAAGATATGTAGATTAATTGATAAGCTTAGGAGGATGCACAATGTGCCGATGAGGCCTAAGTACCAATGAGGGGCAACCCCATTACAAGCTTATAATTTGATTTTTTGAAATTTTTAAGTGCTGCTGCAGACAGTAATTAACTTCACCAATCGATAAGTATGAAATCTACATTACCGTTAATAATAACATTAACTTTAGAGTTTTAAAACATTTAAATACTTATAATATCCTTAGACTTAAACACCTAAGTTCCAACCCTCCAAACTCTAGACTTTTTAATAGTTATTAAAAATAGTTTAAACCTTTGACCCTTCTTACATCTAACATCCAAAACTGTAAAATTTAAAATATTTCCCATTCAGGGTTAAGATATGTAGGTTGTATGATGAGATGAGGAGGATGTTCAATGGTGCCGATGAGACCTAAGTGCTATTGAGGAGTAACCCCCTTCCCTAATTATAAGCCTATAATATAATTTGATTTTTTTAAAATTTTTAAGTGCTGATGTAGACAATAATTAACTTCACAATAATCGATAAGTATGAAATATGCAATACCGATAATAATATCTGCAAATCTTCATGCCTCGAAATTCCCAACATTTTAATACTTATAATAAGTTGCAACCCTGCCAACCCTCCAAACTATAAACTTTCTAATAATTATGTAAAATAGTTTTAACCTTTGACCCTTCTTATCTTATATCCTTACAACCTGTTAATTAATGAAAATCTCTTACACCTAACATCCATTAATAATTATAACAAGGATTTTTCTCTTCAACATTAATCTAAACCAATGTCATTTTCCTTGTTTAAGTCCGACCAATAATAATCAAGATAAATGCTTGAGTCCTTACGACATCGCATGATTTTTCTCTTCAGCAATAATAGAGATTTAATTCCCTAACACTCCTCCGTTTTCCCCGTTTAAATCTGATCAATAATAGCGGAGATATGTGTAATGCCCTTTTGACTACTTTTAGTATACCGGAAATTATTAATCCAGATTATTTAAAAAAAAAATGTGTGAGAATTTTAAACATCATTTAGATTCTAGACCCTTCTTACATCTAAAACACATTCAATATTAAAGGATTTAACCTTCTTGTCTTACATTCTTACAACCTGTTTGATCATAAGTTAAATAAACGATACCAAGCTAGATGACATACTCTAAATAACGGAGTCGAATAATGTCTCCTTGAAAATCTAATCTAAACAAATCAAATCTAAGGGAGTTTTGAATTTTTTTACTGAATATACTACAGCAATCTGTTCACTATTTATATGTTTAAATCGCCCACACAAAAAAAAACATGATATTCATATCAATATTTAGATACATCTTGACCTTGACTTTGACCTTGAGCTTGGCACGTGGGATTCGTGAGGCGTAAAGATGTTTTTCTTTAGATTTTTAAAAAATGGAAAAATAGATTTTTTAAAATAGATTTCTTAAAATAGATTTCTTAAAATAGATTTCTTAAAATAGATTTCTTAAAATAGATTTCTTAAAATAGATTTCTTAAAATACATTTCTTAAAATAGATTTCTAAAAATAGATTTCTTAAAATAGATTTTTTAAAATAGATTTCTTAAAATAGATTTCTTAAAATAGATTTCTTAAAATAGATTTCTTAAAATAGATTTCTTAAAATAGATTTCTAAAAATAGATTTCTTAAAATAGATTTCTTAAAATAGATTTCTTAAAATAGATTTCTTAAAATAGATTTCTTAAAATAGATTTCTTAAAATAGATTTCTAAAAATAGATTTCTTAAAATAGATTTTTTAAAATAGATTTCTTAAAATAGATTTCTTAAAATAGATTTCTTAAAATAGATTTCTTAAAATAGATTTCTTAAAATAGATTTCTAAAAATAGATTTCTTAAAATAGATTTCTTAAAATAGATTTCTTAAAATAGATTTCTTAAAATAGATTTCTTAAAATAGATTTCTTAAAATAGATTTCTTAAAATAGATTTCTTAAAATAGATTTCTTAAAATAGATTTCTTAAAATAGATTTCTTAAAATAGATTCTTAAAATAGATTTCTTAAAATAGATTTCTTAAAATAGATTTCTTAAAATAGATTTTTTAAAATAGATTTCTTAAAATAGATTTCTTAAAATAGATGTCTTAAAATAGATTTCTAAAAATAGATTCCTTAAAACAGATTTCTTAAAATAGAATTCTTAAAATAGTTCTCTTAAAACAATAATGAATATGTGTGGCGTAAAGGGGTTTTACTTTAGATTTTTAAAAATGGATTTCAAAAATTATATTTTTTAAAAGCAGCGTGGAAAGTTTGCGAAACGGGGCCCTTGTGTGGGTGGGTCATGTGTGGTCGGTACATGACCTTGAACGCGTGAGTGGGTCGTGCGAGGTCGGTGGCTGAACTTGTCCGCGTGGGTATGGGCATGTGGGTTGTGCGTGACCTTGTCGTCCGTATGGGTGGGGCACCCGAGTCGTGCGTGACCTTGACCTTGATGACCTTGGCCTT
>OV651830.1:18918099-18938099 GCA_927349885.1 Psylliodes chrysocephalus
GAATTAAATTTCATAGCATCACTCACCTTCCAGTCTGTAGCTGTTTGATACTGACCCCAACGCACTTTTATAGATATATTCAGGTTCAGTTTGGAGCTTTTGAACCATTAAAATCGTTTGTGCTGCAAGGATACAAGTAAGAAATTTCCAATTATAACTCTCGAGTGTATAACAGGGCGATTCCAATTCAATTTCCTTTGGGCACAGGAATACCTACAAAACAAGATAATAACTATTAAATCAAACTTATTTTTACTTTCCTATCTGTATACAGATATAAGGAAAGTATAGGAATCATGATTTTTTTCGACCTCGAGTTTTCGATGGATTTTTACGTTTTGAGGTGCCCTGAATCCGTTTTGACTATTTTCGCGATGATGTCTGTCTGTGTGTGTGTGTGTGTGTGTGTGTGTGTGTGTGTGTGTGTGTGTGTGTGTGTGTGTGTGTGTGTGTGTGTGTGTGTGTGTGTGTGTGTGTGTGTGTGTGTGTGTGTGTGTGTGTGTGTGTGTGTGTGTGTGTGTGTGTGTGTGTGTGTGTGTGTGTGTGTGTGTGTGTGTGTGTGTGTGTGTGTGTGTGTGTGTGTGTGTGTGTGTGTGTGTGTGTGTGTGTGTGTGTGTGTGTGTGTGTGTGTGTGTGTGTGTGTGTGTGTGTGTGTGTGTGTGTGTGTGTGTGTGTGTGTGTGTGTGTGTGTGTGTGTGTGTGTGTGTGTGTGTGTGTGTGTGTGTGTGTGTGTGTGTGTGTGTGTGTGTGTGTGTGTGTGTGTGTGTGTGTGTGTGTGTGTGTGTGTGTGTGTGTGTGTGTGTGTGTGTGTGTGTGTGTGTGTGTGTGTGTGTGTGTGTGTGTGTGTGTGTGTGTGTGTGTGTGTGTGTGTGTGTGTGTGTGTGTGTGTGTGTGTGTGTGTGTGTGTGTGTGTGTGTGTGTGTGTGTGTGTGTGTGTGTGTGTGTGTGTGTGTGTGTGTGTGTGTGTGTGTGTGTGTGTGTGTGTGTGTGTGTGTGTGTGTGTGTGTGTGTGTGTGTGTGTGTGTGTGTGTGTGTGTGTGTGTGTGTGTGTGTGTGTGTGTGTGTGTGTGTGTGTGTGTGTGTGTGTGTGTGTGTGTGTGTGTGTGTGTGTGTGTGTGTGTGTGTGTGTGTGTGTGTGTGTGTGTGTGTGTGTGTGTGTGGGTGTGTGTGTGTGTGTGTGTGTGTGTGTGTGTGTGTGTGTGTGTGTGTCTGTGTGTGTGTGTGTCTGTATAACGCATAACTCATGAACCGATACACAAAAAAACACCAAATTTTAAACTTAAGCTTTGTTTCAGCGTCCAATGAGCTGATTAGATTGTGGGCAGAGTCGGAACATCTGGGGGGGTACTTTATGGGTGGTCATTTTTATATTTTATGGAATATATCTGTTATTTACGTTTGGAGAAGAAAATTCCTTAAATAAAAGTTACTTCTAATATAATTATCTATAATTTTTGTATTATGCAAAATTTTCCTAAAATGGTCCGTATTCGAGAAATTTGACAAAATGTAAAAAAAATATTTTTTTATAAAAATTGTTTAAATAAAAGTTGTTTGTAATATAATTCTCTATAATTTTTATTCTATACATAATTTCTCTAAAATGGACCGTATTCGAGATATTTGAGAAAATGTGTAAATTTCGAATATTGAAGAAAACTCAAAAACGGATAAAGAAAAAAACATTAAATTTTAAACTTAAGGTTTATTTCGGCCTGAAGTGAAATGATTAGATTTTGGACAAAGTCGGAACATCTAGGGGGGTACTTTATGGGAGGCCGTTTTTATATTTTATGGAATATATCTGTTATTTATGTTTAGAGAAGAAAATTGTTCAAATAAAAGTTACTTCTAATATTATTATCTATAATTTTTGTTTTATGTTAAAATTTCCTGAAATGGTCCGTATCCGAGAAATTTGACAAAATGTGCAAAATTCTGATTTTTATGAAAATTGTTGAACTAAAAATTGTTTGCGATATCGATCTCTATAATTTTTGTTTATACATGATTTTTCTAAAATGGACCGTAATGGAAAAGTGCTAAATTTAAATTTTTCAGTATAAAAACTAGATAGGAAAGTCATGTGTTGGACACATCAGATTTTTATATTATATTTTACCAGATAAACTCTATCATCATCAATATTAATAATTGTAGATTAAAAAGGTATTTACCTTGCACTGTAAATCGCATAGTACTACGTGGGTTCATTTACGGTTTTGTTAAAATCATATTCTGTCAATTTTAATCAGACATTTATTCTGTTGCACATAAAGAAAGCTTTAAGATATTATGTTTCTTTAAATAAGACCACAGACCACTCTCCAGTTCAGCAACAATAAAATTGTACCAAACTGAGTTTAAGCCGAGAGCAAATTATAAAATATTTGAGTTTCAGAACTCTGTCTTTGACTGGTTCATTTAAATATAGTAAAAGCTGATAAAAGAAGGTAATACTTATACCTACATAACCCGTTTGACACAATGTTCTTAACATCCCAGGTAGCAATGAATCTTGGCTGTGGCTTGGCAAAATGTTGGTTCCATATTTGAATTTTGGACCAATATTAATGACCTGCAGCCAATATTGGCAAAAGAACTTCATGTTATGACTAAAAGATATTGCTTTATAATATTGCCCTTATATTAGTCCAACATATGGTTCTACCGTTTATATTGGCAACACCTATTTTCACAATATTGATCCAATATAATTTAGCATTTTGGATCCAATGTGGGTGAGATATAGTAAATAACGGCAGTTTATTAGATTTTTAATGATTTTCTATTTAGGTTTAATATTTGTTTTATAGATAGGGCCAATCTTGAAGAATTATGTTCTCTAAATGATGAAAAAATAGCAGTTGCCCATATTGGTAACATAATTCAATTTTATATCAAAAAAATATTTGTTCAAAACATATGATTAATATCAGCCCAACATATTTTTCTAAAGTTCATAGTGGCAATGCCTATTTTTTCAATATTATTCCAATATACAGTATCACTTTTGTACCAATGTGGATGAAATATAGCCAATATTGGTAGTTTATTGTATTTTCTATGTAGGTTTAATCTTTGTTTAGTACATAGTGCCAATGTTGGAGAGCTATGTTCTGTCTATAATGTAAATATTGGAGTAGGCTAAAGAATTTAATATTATAATAAAAAAATATTGATTCTAAACAAAGGATTAATAACAGTCCAACATATTTTTCTAATGTTAATATCGGCAACGCCTATGTTTTCTATATTAATCCAATATAATTTATCATTTTTGTTCCAATGTGGGAGCAATATGGCAAATGATGGTAATTTATTGGATTTTTATTGATTTTCTATTTAGGTTTAAACTATGTTTTGTTGATATTGCCAATGTTAGAGAGCTATGTTTTCTTAAAGATGACAAAATAGCAGTAGCCTATATTGGCAACAGAATTCAGTCTGATATCAAAACAATATTGATTTAAAACATATGAACAATATCAGCACAACATATTTTTTTAATGTTCATATTGGCAGCGCCTATTTTTCTAATATTAATCCAATATAATTTACCATTTTTTTGCAATGTGGGTTCAATATAGCATATAATGGTAGTTTTTTATTGATTTTCTATCAAGGTTTTAAACTAAATTTTTTAGATAGCACCAATGTTGGAGAATTAGTTTCTTCCATCTCATATTGGACAAATAATTCAATTGTTCAATTGTTTGCAAAAAAAGAGATTTTGTTTCAATAATCCATTAAAAAATGCGTTGTGGGACGAGACGAGAAGTCAAATTTTGCATTTTTTTAGAACAACTAAAGAGTTAAATATTCAAATTATAAAAATATAAAGGTAATAATTTAATATGGAAATAGCTGATTTTTAGTTTATGGAAATTTTTATAAATACCTACTACCTATATTAGAAAAGTATTAATTTTGCAAATAAATTCTAATATCAATATATACCTACGAATTTGACCACTACATCACAATATTTTACTCAAACCAAATAAATGTTCTGGACAATTATTATTGTATTAAAATTATTAGGTTTCGAACATTTTACTAGGCAAAAATGTATAAAAACAAACTAGCAGCTAGTCCCAGTTTAACCAGAGCTGTTATGAAACAACCTTATCCACCCCTCCGACCTAAGTCACGTGAGTGATCACGAGATCACAGGTCAAGCCACGCGCCATCCTGCCTCACTGCTCACTGCCTCAGTCTTGTAATATTAATTAACAGATCTGAATGGACGCAGGACGCCTCCCGGATACTTGTTTTAATATAAGCTACGAATTTTGTTTAGTGAAAACTGTGCTTTTGAGTGAGGGATGTTTTTTCATAAAATGTAAGTACAATCTTTTTTTGTCAATTAACAAATAATAATTCAAAGCTATGTATTTTGAAATGTTTGCCAATATTAGGCCAATTGTTTGCCTATATATCTCAAACCAATATTGAATGTAATCGTTAATTATTTTAGACATGTGGCAATCCGGCAGTTTCAGTTTACTTTGTTAATAGTTGCGCGCACCTATTAAACCTGTTTTGCTAATTAAAAAAAAATATATTATAGTTTGAAATTATCGCCAATATTAGGCCAATTGCATGTGTATCTCAAGCCAATATTGATTCTAATCGTTGATCACTTTAACCAAATGGCAATCCGGCTTCAGTTTACAACAGGTCTGTTCCAATACACTCTAAAACCATAATATTACGGTACGGTTCAAAAAAACACCATGCGCTGTACGCATAAAATTCATACAGTGCATAATTTGTACTGTAATATTTTGGTATATACCTACTTAATATTTTGAATTTCGAGTGTGTAGTGTGTCAGTGTTGCCAGTCTAGTACAATTTTAAAAAATCTGATATTTGGTGAGCTCAAGGCAAAAGCTTGTGGGTACTTTTATTCCCAGCCTGTGCGTATGCCTTCATTTGGCTGGGTGTCTATTAGTGTACCTATTAGCTACACTTTTTTTTAATTTTTTTTGCTTTTCTATGAATATAATCAGACTGTCACTGGTAAAACACATAACAGAAAAATATTCTGGCAACACTGAATAATTGTTTAAAGAAATAATATTTTCTATTACTAAGATAAAAGTTATTTTGTTTAAACATTTTTAAGAACCTCCCACATAACAACTGATGTAGTCTTTTTACTATTAATTGAAATATGTAACACGCCATGATGTAAAATGCCGGATTACCGTTAAAGCTTTGTTTCCACACATTTTCTTTTAAATTTGAGGGGAGCTAATTTTTTGTTTTTTTATTTAAAGAGTTTTCTGCATTATTGAGAAGTGCCTCTTCATCTGGATTTTGGATTAAAAGAAAAATGGTAAGTAGAAATCAATGTTTTTGTTTATTAACAAACAACCGAATAAATCGACTGTATTTCGAAATATTTGCCAATATTAGGCCAATGTCATGATTGTCTTGGACCAATATTGATTCGAACCGTCAACCTTAATAAATTTATAAAAATGTATAAACATGTATTATCAGAAAATACATACCTAGGTACCCTATGGTAATATTTAGGACAGTGATGCCACTTTCGGATTTACAGAATCATCCAGGATTCTTGCCAAAAATATTTTCCAATTTTCATAAAATTACTATAGGTATTTTTTAATTCTTTTTTTTTTTTTTTTTTTTTGTTTCTAAACCTAAAATGTAATTCTAAAAATCTGATTTGTCATACCTAAACTCATAAATATGATGGTCTTTTTACACTTTTTCTCAAATTTATCGAATACAGTTTTAGGAAAATCATGTATGGGACAAAAATTATAGAAAATGACGTCACAACAACTTATATTTTAAAAATTTTCTTAAAAATTTGAATTTTACACTTTTTGTCAAATTTCTTGAATACGGTCCATTTTAGGGAAATTATGTATAGAACAAAAATTATAGAGAATGACATTACAGGCAACTGTTATGTAAAGAAAGTAAAAAACAATTTGTATTTTTTGTATGTTTAAAATTATACGTATTTATTCATGTATTAGTTTAACACGAAACAGGGCCCAAACCTCATATAAATAATGTTAAACTCAAATAACTTTTATGTCATTTACTAAAAAAATATCAATTTCAGAACTCAGAAATTCCAGACAATGATGCGTGCAGTTAAGTGCCGAAGAATTGACAGGGCGGTCAAATAGCACTTAGCGGATCTTTCTGAAATATCCAGTGATACTCCTCTCACTTCGCCTGAAATTTTCAATATTCAATATGTTTCAGTGAACAAGGTACAGATGATCAATAGGAATGTCAGTATGCCATAAAGAACAGAAATCTCACACCTCTGTTAATACAAATATATCCACCATATCAAATGTATCAATATTTTCTAATGAACATATTTTATTCAGATATTCTTTCCAATAATAATTGTTCTAAAAACAGAACTTTGATAATAAAAAATGATAAATTACCCAAGTCATACAAACTGAAAGTAATGTTTTTCTAGATGGCTATGGCTATTGCTATACAAATCCGATAAACTATTTCCCTGATGAGGTAGCAATTGACTTAAGAGATTTGGGTATTTTAAAGTTCATGTCATCACATACAAACATTGGAAAGGGTTTCTGTTAAAGAAATTAATATAAAATAATTGATATTTAATCTTGAAAATAATGTTGTGGTGTTTCTACTGCATACTGAATTATAATTAAAATAAATTTTGTAAATTTTAAGTTCTTCCGATCTTTCATCACATGTATTTTGCATAACAAAAATTTAATTTTTAATTTTAACTCCTTGTTTTGCTTAATGTTATTGTAATATTAATATGTGTTGGTCCTTTTTTTTAAGTAATATTAAACTTTTTTATGAAGTTTTATAATTGTTTTATTATTATAGCCCTTATACTATTCACGTCCACATGCAATCATTGAAATATTTAAAAATGGCTTTTAAAAGCTGTATAGCCCAGTAAAATAAGGAAAAAAGGGCTTCTGGGATCAACATAAACCAACATGTAAAAATAGCGTTTTTCATTAAAGTATTTGGCCAGAAAAAATAAGTATAAAATGCATATTTGGCTCAGTTTAGATAGCGTTATCCTACAAACAAATATGTAATGACTTTATATATACACTCAGTGAAAAAATAGTGTTTTACTTTTTTGTTCATATCGATCCCAGGAAAATTTGTGGAAAGGTTTGAGAATTAATATTGAATGCCAATATTGATATTAAACTAAATGGTAAAATGGGTTTTAAACTAGATTCCAGTATTTATTTCATACCAATATAGTATGACAATAAAAATTGGACCTATCCTGTTGTACATAAATTTGCCGATATTGGTTTCAAATTGAAAGCCAATATTGCATGATAATGATGGCGTAAAATGGGACCAATATTGAAAAAGAATATTGAATTTGGTTTGTACTGCATTATAATTTCTATATTGTATCCAATCTACACTTTAATATAAGCTCAATATCGTTTACTTATATTGGCGAGTTACTGAAATATATATTGGATAAATGTTTCAATACAACGTTGGCCCTTGTTTTTCAGGCGTTAGCACTTTGATCCGCAGCCAATATTTAAATACGTTTTTAACCTAGCATTGTTTTTAGAATGAATGCATAACTTGCACCAATATTATAGAACAATGTAGGTGCAAAATTAAAAACAAATATAGGACCAATGATGAAACTCAATATTAAGTTTTGTTTGTCGTGCGGCATAATTTCTATATTGTATTCAATATACACGTTAATCTTCATCCAATTTTGTTTACTTATATTGGCATTTTATCGAAAAAATATATTGAATTAATGTTTGAATATAACGTTGGCCCTCGTTTTTCAGGCGTTAGCACTTTGATGCGCAGCCAATATTGAAATAGTTTGTCAAGCCAACATTGTAATCTTGGGGCAATATTGACTTTCTATATCAGGCCAATATTCATTGCTACCTGGGATACCTTGTGGAAAAATAAAACATTTTAGAAAAAATTGCACTTTTCTACCTACAGCTGTTTAGAAGTTATAAACAGGTTAATTAGGTGAAAATATAAGTGTATACTAGAGGAATAACTTCAAAAAATATTTTAACTGTCTACTAAAAAAAGTGATACGCCTATGGATTACGAACGCTTTATTATTTTAATACTCTCTCATACATAAAAATAGACTATAGTAGTTACGTCTCCTGGTTATCTCTGATTGTACACCAGATATAGGCGCCGAATCCTCGGGGCTCTGGGTGCTCAAGCACCCAGAGCAGTTTGAAACTGGGTGCGGAGCACCCATAGTACAACGTGGACAAAAAAATGCCAATAAATGAAATGAAGAAGCTGTTGTGACTCAAGTTGGTATACCGACAGGATGCCTCGATAAAATATCGTTCTGAGCTGTATTTTTTGTGATAAAAAGACGCCGTCACTTGTCATAGACAACGCATAGAACCTGTACAAGAGTTTATTATTCTTGGTGTATAAAACCCTATGACATAAAAAAAAACGACTAATAACTTTCTACAAATATCAAAACAAGAGTTATTTTATATGATATTGAGCAAATGCTTGAGAAGAAAAGGGAGAATATTTGGAATTTGCTTCAAATCAAGCACTGTTAGAAAAGAACGTTAATTTAGAGTCAGAAACTGTTTTCTAGTAGTACTGGCGAGAAACCAGGTCATTTACTAAAAACGCGCAGACCTGTCAGTTATTGATTTTAGAGGAAAACATTTTTTTTGCTAGTTTCGCCCCCTGATCGAAAATCCTTAATCGGGGGTGAAACTCACCCCTAAAATTTTAACTGGAAAGAGAGTTCGAATGATAACTTATTTTAAAGGTATTTTTACATAGATTATAACCCCTGAGTTTTACATCGCTACTATCTATATAGCCCATACAGTGGCTCACCAAAAGTACAAAACCGGTTTAACATCATTTTTACATTGTTATTAAAAAAAAAAGGAATTTTTTGTAACAATTCTAGTTTTATTCCTGTGGCTTTCAATTATTGTTATCAGATGACATTCTCGATGTAAAGTAGTAAGATTTAGTTTATTTCGTTGTAGAGTCAGCTGAGAGGGTGAAAATAATTTCAATTTTTTTGAGAACAATGAATGTGGTAATAGAACTGCCCAACTGTTTAACAGTCAACATTAAAATCGACAAATCCATCGAAAGTATATTTTGGAGTTAATCCAACAATTTTGAGAAACGGGGTCAGTAGCTACCAAATGACGTAAAATGGAAAATGCTATAGTAAATGGAGCTACAGAGGTGGCGATTTTAGGGCGTGTTGTTCAAGAACCCACATTGAGTACAAGGCAGTTTGCCATAACATCTGGTATTAAGAAAAGTAGCATTCAGAAGATATTGAAAAAATATTCCTACAAAATTCATCTGGTATAAGAACTTAACGAAGACGATTTTGATAGGTGATTACAATTTTGTGAAATTATGACTGAACATGCAATAAATGATCAGCAATTTCTTTTCACTGTGCGTTTTTCAGACGAATGCACTTTTTCCTAAATGGTACGGTAAATCGTCACAACTGTCGTTATTGGTCCGAATCAAATCCCAAAATATTTAATGAAATGCATACGCAACATCCGGAATAACTGAATGTTTTGGTTGGCATTTTTGGTAACCGTATAACTGGCCCCTTTTTTACCTGTAACTTTAACCGCAGACATGTATCTGGAATTTTTAGAAAACGTCATTTATGCAGCATTAATAGGGTTGATTGAGAATGACTGAAATATTATGGTCTTAGCGATCATCTAATAAATTTCTTTATGTCTTATCTAAAACTAAGGTATCAATACGTAATGTTTGGTGGTGAAGTATCTCATACAATCTTCGCAGGCTCTGGGGTCCCTCAGGGCTCCAATTTGGGTCCTCTACTTTTCTTAATATTTGTTAATGACCTTCCTCTACGTATTACATCAGACTGCCTAATGTATGCAGATGATCTGAAAGTTTTTAAGAAAATATCCACCCTAGATGACTATCTAGACCTTCAAAATGACTTAGACTCAATTTCGGATTGGTCATTTGAAAATAAATTACATTTTAATCTTTCCAAATGCGAGGTTATTACATTCAGTAACATTCGTAATCCTCAAAATTTTATCTACACAATGCAAGGATCAACACTAGAAAGAGTGTCAAAAATGACCGACTTGGGAATAGTTTTTCAAAATAATTTCAAATTTGACGAGCATATCCATAACATTACCAAAGAAGCTAACAAATTGTTAGGTTTTTTGAAACGCACAACTAGGGACTTTACAGACACACACTCGATTAAAAATTTATTTTTTGCTCTCGTTCGTAGTAAATTAGAATATGCATCCACTGTATGGGACCCTACACAACAAAATTTAAAACACATTTTGGAAACTATTCAAAATAAATTTGTCAAATATTTATACTTTAAAAAGTATCATACAAGTCCAGGATTTGTTTCATTTGGACCTATTAGAAAAGAGTTTGAAATTGAAAAATTGGAACATAGACGCTCTATAATCAACCTTATCTTTTTACATAAATTATTAAATGGATATTTGGACAGTCAATATTTATTGAGTCAAATAAAAATTAATGTTCCAATAGCAGGTATTCGTCCACGTCAATTAACTTTTCGTGCGGATAATCATGGTCCAGTAGAAAAAATTTGTCTTTTGTTTAATGTACACTCCGAAGGCATTTCTTGCGGTATTTTTGATGTAGCTATAAGCACATATAGAAAGGAACTTAACAAAATTGTTGGGCTCGATTAAAGAGATATAACCTTGTAGGATTTCCGTGGCCTTGGTGTGGGGTTTTGCAGACGCTCTGATTATTCCTGAATATTTCTGATTATTTCAGTAGTTTTGTTCTTTAACGAACTTTGTTAAAATTTTGTAGTAGCGAGGTTTGTTTATTATAATTTCACTTATATATTTAATTAGATATTATGTATTTTTGTTGATTTCTATTTTCGCTGTATTTATAGGAACATGTAATTAGGCTCATGCCTGTTTGTTTCTGGAATAAATAAATAAATAAATAAATAAATAAATAAATAACTGGCCCCTTTTTTTACCTGTAACTTTAACCGCAGACATGTATCTGGAATTTTTAGAAAACGTCATTTATGCAGCATTAATAGGGTTGATTGAGAATGACGATCAGTACATATCAATCAACTTAATATTCCATCAAGATGGTGTGCCACCCCATTTTGCAGTGACTATTCGTCAGTATGTGGATCAAACGTTTTCAGGACAATGGATCGGAAAAAGAGAAAGTATTGAGTGAGTAGCCCCCACGGTCTTCGGATCTAACCTTGTTAGATTTTTAATCAGGCCACTTAAAAACTAAAATTTATGCCACCCAGCCAACATCACTGGAAAATCTGTGACAAAGGGGGCGTCCATTAATTATGTAAGGTAATTTTGGGGATTTTTTTGACCTCCCTCCTCCCTAGTGAGATTTCGTAAGATTATCCTCAACTCCCCTCCCCTCTTTTTCATCCACTTCCCACCTTTCCTTTCCCTCCCATCCCCCTCCCTCTCCCCTCCCTTTGTGTTTTGGGTAGGGCTGCCACCTTTTTAAAAAAAAAATCTTCCTCTTTGTCTTGTCGAGCTTCTAAAAAAAAAGTCCTCAACGTATGTGCGCTGTTACTCAAACTCAAAAAAATGACACATCTATCATATGAAAAGAAGAGGGCATTTGTCGTAAAAAGGACATTTTAAGCTTTAAAAAGTCAAGGATATTTTGCTTCAAAACTAGACTGTTGCTTTAAAACTGGACTGTCCTGTTCAAAAAAGGACAGGTAGCAACCCTAGTTTTGGGTGTAAATACGTTGGAATTAAAAAAAAAAAAACCAATATCTTCTATTACTTTTATTTAAGACTAGCAAAGACTAGTATTTGAGAATATTGCCGTAATATAAAATTTCTATAAACATTCTTTACTTTGATTTAACTTTACTTTCACGCAATTTTACATCGTTTTCTATTAGAAAAAAATAACGTCAGATTTACAAAGACCCTTCTCTCCCTCAAGTAAGATTTAGAAATATTTAGCTTGATCCCCTCCCCCCCTTAAACACCTCACGTAGTTATTGGATGCCCCCAAAGGATAATTGATAAATGTCTTCAAATCACCCCACAGATGCTTTAAAATGTCCGAGAGCGTTTTGAACTAAACCCCTATTATTGCATGGAGGCCCAGGGTCAGCATTTACAGCATTAACTCGAATAACTGGTAAGCTTTTACAGAAAATAAAAATCCTTAAAAGGTCATGGCTAGGAAGACATTAGCGATTTTAAACTCAGGGGTTAAAATCTATGTAAAAATATTTTCAAAATAAACTATCATTTGACCCCTCTTTCCATTTAAGATTTTAGGGGCAAGTTTCAACCCCGCTAGTAGGTTTCCGTTCATGGGATGAAACTAGCAAAAAAAATGTTTCCCCCTTACTCCAAAATTGACGAGTCTGAGCGGTTTTTCGTAAAGGAACTGGAGTGCGACAAAATTGGCTATGTTTTGTTTTCAAATGGCCACCCTGTATATATACAATACTCCATTATATGTGTATTAATAAATAATCAAAAATCTCCTAAATTAGTTAATAAATGTTTTATACTGTTTCTACTTATTTCATTGGTAATTTAGCATTGCAGCACCATTGAATACCAGTGGTGGCTGCACTGAGCATATAGGGTTGCCAGATGCCAGATATTTTGAATTAGGTGGGAGCCTCCAAGCCTCCAGCCTACCGATTGTTGATACTCCGTCTGCCGCTTTAATCCTCAAAACTCCAGCATTTTTACAGTAGTTAAAGATAAAAATGTGTGTTTGTTATGTAATGCTTCGGTCTCCGTTGCTAAAAAAGGAAATATTGAGAGACATCATAAAACTGTACATTCTAATTTTGAAAAATCATTCCCACTATATTCTGCCGCCAGAAAGGAGAAAATGAAACAGTTAAAAAAGCAGTTAATTGGACAACAATCAATATTTTTAAGAACAGTCGACAAAAATAAGGCTGCAACTGAAGCATCGTACCGTGTGTCCTAGATAATTGCAAAAAAAAGAAACCTTATGAAGACGGGGAAATGATAAAACAGGCGTTTTTAGAAGCTGCTAATTCGTTATTTGATAACTTTAGAAATAAAGACGAGATAGTTTCAGCTATAAAATCTATGCAACTTTCTGCTAATACAGTGATGAGACGTGTAGAAGTAATGAGCAATGATATTTTTTTATAGTTAAGAACTGACTAAGATAACTGTGTTTATTTTTCACTTCAACTGGATGAATCAACAGATGTTGTTGACACTGCCCAGATGGCTGTGTTCGTCAGGATGGTTTTTAGTGATTTTACGATTAAGGAAGATCTTTTAAAGTTTATTCCACTGAAAGGACACACTATTGGACCGGAGTTGTTTTCTCATTTAAAAAATATTAGCTATGGTGGGTTGTGATAAGGGTCTGGTGGCGTTATGTCGTAAAGACGAAACTTTTCCGCAATTTCTCTGTTACCACTGCATTATGAATCAGCAAGCATTATGTGGAAATTTCCTGAAACTAAACAACGTTATGAAACTGGTGGTAAAAATTGTAAACAAGATTAGAACTCAAGCGTTATAAAGAAAATTATTCAAACCCTTGGCCGATGAAGTTGACTGTCAATACGGGGACCTACTCCTTCACTCTGAAGTCCGATGGTTAAGTAGAGAACGGGTGCCGAAACGTTTTAATGATGTCCTATCTGGCATAGTTCAATTTTTCAAACAACGCGACGAACCGACTCCGGAACTAGAAAATTCACTCTGGCTTAGAAATTTTGGTTTTCTCGTGGACATTACAGAGAAATTAAACGAACTTAATTTGCAGCTTCAGGGGAGAGACAAAGAACTAGCGGAAATGATTTCTGATATAAAAGAATTTATCAGAAAGCTGGAGTTTTGGGAACAAAACCTAATTAACAGCGATGCCAAGCATTTTTCTATTCTTTCAGAAAAAATATCTCAAAATCCATTAGAACCCTATGATAGCAAATATCATGTAGAAATAGTTTCTACCCTGAAGAATAACTTCAAAAATCATTTTAAGGATTTCAACGAAATGGCTTTGGTAGCGCAGTTTGTTGTTTCACCCTTTATGGAAATTGATATCCAACAGTTTACTTTTGTTATGCAGAACTTTGGCGAAGACATCGCTGCAACAGAAATGGAAGTAATTGAGTTTCAAAATGATTTAGCCTTAAAATCGTTAGTCTCAAGTACCAAATGTATCTGGCCTATTGTAAGTAAAGACAAATATTCAGTTCTATGCCGTGTTGCCTTGAAAGTGAAAGCATTATTCAGTTCAACCTATTTGTGTGAATCTTCTTTTTCCAATATGAAGTTTATTAAGAACAAATATCGCAATCGACTTACAGATGAACATTTGGATACCTGTATTCGAATGGCTGCATCAAATTATAGTGCAAACATTAAAAAAATTATCGATCATTGAACGTGCTTTTTTATTTTTCAATGTTTATGTTCATGATAGTGCGTTTTTTTCTGTTGTTATTATTAACTATTTTTAAATCTTACTTGACATGCCGTTGTGGCTGGATAAAAGTGTGTGTTTATTTTTCAAACACCTTCGTTTGGTAGGTAGGAATGTAGCTATGAACAAGTACGTACTAGTAATATTAGTTATTTTGTTATTAATTTATTATTAGTACCTATGTATTATGTATTAGCAGTTAAATAGTAAAATAAATACATATAATGATAAATTAATTGTGGATTATTTCATTTACGTTGCATTACGTGGCTTCCGTGTGGGTAGCTCGCTGTTTATTCCAAAATTAACAAAGTAGAACTTTAGTTTTTAAGATTGCAACCCTAGTTAAAGTTACTCATTAATCAACTCTTGATCAGATTGTAATATTAATAAACGCCGCTTTTGGAGGGATTTTTCACAAAAAAAAACACAGCTAGAAATCAATTTTTATTTTTCAAACTTAAGTGTTAGTATTGAGATGTCCTATAAATTCATCTATATAGTTATCGAGATCGGTATTTTCAAGATAAGGTACTTCGTCTTCTGTAGAGTTAATATATTTTTTTATACAATCATTAAAAAAAAGCCGTGTAATTGTTGCACAATTTATTAATACTATCCTGTTCTCAAATACGTCAGTGATTAAATTGTGAATTTGTTCTATTAAATTTTCATCCCGTATGGTAGATAGTAAACATGTATTTAAAAATGTTTGAAAGTCATTTTCATTTATTCCATTTCTAAATGCTCTAGGCATATTTTCAATACGATAAAATTGTGAATCTGGAATATAAAAAATTGGTAGCCCTTCGTGGTTTTCTTCATCTCTTCTTAATTTTATTATCTCCTCTTCATTTGTCTGATTTATATTTTCTATATTAAACTCAGAATTTGTACAAATAATAACGTTTTGAATATTTTCTATTTGATTTGCAATTTTTATGCGTTGAAATCCATTTAAATGTTTACCAATATCCAAACGGCCCTTTGTATCAAAATCACTAAAACTAAGAGTTCCTGCGCATAAGAAATGTTTTGCTTGAAGAAGGAAGGTGTTTTTTTTCTTTTTTCTCTCTCGCTCATATACGATATCATCAAAAGGATGAGCATCTTCATTACCGATAGATATTCTAAAATTATTTATGTTGTGGATGAAAAGATAAAGTAGAAAGAACAAACTTAAATGGATTTCATAATCAGTTCCGTGTGATCCTCCTCCACCTCTCCTTTTTCTATAAGTTTCCCTAGGATCCATATTTCTACAACAAATTAAATCAATTTTAATATTTACGTTACAAACTAATAAAAAAAAGTCTTCAACAAGAAATTCAGCTCCGGAGAAACTCAGTCAATGGCACGTGCTAAAATAATCCCTCATTTTGACCCAACTTCGAACGGACGAACTCGAACTGCGGAAACCTACGGGACAGGTATAAATGTAATAAAAAAGGGATATAATCCCCAACTCGAACTGCGGCCACGGTCTATGGCAGTATTTCCCCAAGGGGCCACGGGAGACTTGACGGCGGTCTAGATTGGGCGTAATAAAAAAATGGGGGTCCACAATCGAAAGCAGGGGTGTATTAAAATTAATTTGGTTTCGATAGTGAAGCAATATACTATTAAACAAATGATTACTCATTTTTCCATGTGATGAAGAAATTCTTGTAACAAACTTCAACTGTTTATAATATAAACCAGTGGTCGCCAACCTGTCGATCGCGAGCTACCGGTATCTCGCGGAGGCAATTCTGGTAGCTCTCACAACGATTTTAATTTAAAAAATACAAACTGCAAAAATCAGAGAAGCTTCCGAAAATTCCACAAAAAAATCTAATTGTCATAATATTAAACATAAATAGTGGCAACGTTGCGGTGAGCGATCTGCCGCTGACGCCATCAAGTTAGAATCGGCTAGAACCGACCAGCCGGACCAGCGCGTTAGTGTTCGAGAACGATCAGGATTGCTTTGAACGGGATAAATACGCACGGCGCGGCGACATTGCGCTTAGTTTAAAACTGAACGCGTAACCAACGTCTAGCGGTTGGGTTAGTAGAGAACAACAAAAAATAATATTATGGCAAGCAGTAGTAAGAACGTAAAGACATACCACTTTCATTCGGAATGGAAAGAACAATACTCTTTTACAGAAGTTAAAGATAAAAATGTGTGTTTGTTATGTAATACTTCGGTCTCCGTTGCTAAAAAAGGAAATATTGAGAGACATCATAAAACTGTACATTCTAATTTTGAAAAATCATTCCCACTACATTCTGCCGCCAGAAAGGAGAAATTGAAACAGTTAAAAAAGCAGTTAATTGGACAACAATCAATATTTTTAAGAACAGTCGACAAAAATAAGGCTGCAACTGAAGCATCGTACCGTGTGTCCCAGAAAATTGCACAAAAAAGAAACCTTATGAAGACGGAGAAATGATAAAACATGCATTTTTAGAAGCTGCTGATTCGTTATTTGCCAAGAATAAAGACGAGATAGTTTCAGCTATAAAATCTATGCAATTTTTTGCTAATACAGTGATGAGACGTGTAGAAGTAATGAGCAATGATATTTTTTTACAGTTAAGAACTGACTTAGATAACTGTGTTTATTTTTTACTTCATCTGGATGAATGAACAGATGTCGTTGACACTGCCCAGATGGCGGTGTTCGTCAAGATGGTTTTTAGTAATTTTACGATTAAAGAAGATTTTTTGAAGTTTATTCCACTGAAAGGACACACTACTAGACAGGAGTTGTTTTCTCATTTAAAAAATATTATTTTTTCCGAGAAAATTCCAATATCGAAAATGGTAGGCTTGACTACCGATGGCGCTCCAGCTATGGTGGGTTGTGATAAGGGTCAGGTGGCGTTATGTCGTAAAGATGAAAATTTTCCGTAATTTCTCTGTTACCACTGCATTATCCATCAGCAAGCATAATGTAGAAATTTCCTGAAACTAAACAACGTTATGAAACTGGTGGTAAAAATTGTGAACAAGATTAGAGCTCAAGCGTTACAAAGAAGATTATTCAAAACCTTGGCCGATGAACTTGACTGTCAATACGGGGACCTACTCCTTCACTCTGAAGTCCGATGGTTAAGTAAAGAACGGGTGCTGAAACGTTTTAATGATGTCCTATCTGGCATAGTTCAATTTTTCAAACAACGCGTTGAACCGACTCCGGAACTAGAAAATTCAATCTGACTTAGAGATTTTAATTTTCTCGTGGACATTACAGAGAAATTAAACGAACTTAATTTGCAGCTTCAGGGGAGAGACAAAGAACTAGCATAAATGATTTCTGATATAAAAGCATTTATCAAAAAGCTGGAGTTTTAGGAACAAAACCTAATTAACAGCGATACCAAGCATTTTCCTATTCTTTCAGAAAAAATATCTCAAAATCCATTAGAACCCTATGACAGCCAATATCATGTAGAAATAGTTTCTAGCCTAAAGAATAACTTCAAAAATCGTTTTAAGGATTTCAACGAAATGGCTTTAGTAGCGCAGTTTGTTGTTTCACCCTTTATGGAAATTGATATCCAACAGTTTGCAACTTGTGTTATGCAGAACTTTGGCAAAGACAGAACAACAGAAATGGAAGTAATTGAGTTTCAAAATGATTTAGCCTTAAAATCGTTAGTCTCAAGTACCAAATGTATCTGGCCTATAGTAAGTAAAGACAACTATTCAGTTCTATGCCGTGTTGCCTTGAAAGTGAAAGCATTATTCAGTTCAACCTATTTGTGTGAATCTTCTTTTTCCAATATGAAGTTTATTAAGAACAAATATCGCAATCGACTTACAGATGTACATTTGGATAATTGTATTCGAATGGCTGTATCAAATTATACTGCAAACATTAAAAAAATTATCAATGAGTCTAAGTGTCAGCCTTCTCATTGAACGTACTTTTTTATTTTTCAATGTTTATGTTCATGATAGTGCGTTACTTTTTTGTTGTTATTATTAACTATTATTAAATCTTACGTGACATGCCGTTGTGGCTGGATAAAAGTTTGTGTAGCTATGGACAAGTACGTACTAGTAATATTAGTTATTTTGTTATTACTTTATTATTAGTACCTATGTATTATGTATTACAAGTTAAATAGTAAAATAAATACATATAATGATAAATTAACTGTGAATTATTTCATTTACGTTGCGTTACGTGGCTTATTCCGTGTGGGTAGCTCGCTGTTTATTCCAAAATTAACAAAGTAGCTCAACACATTGAGAGGTTGGCGACCACTGATATAAACAGTCAACATTTTTAGTTACTAAAATGTTGACCTCTCTAATCAATATAGGCAGATAATATTTTAAGGAGCTCAGCGACTGTTTTGAAAAGAAAAGTAAATTGAATCGATACTAAAGATTGCCAGTGTCGAAAAAGTAAGTACCTACCTGCCTAATTGTTATATGCATATAGTTTTAAACCAAGAAAGATTGAACTTCTCGTCCCTACTTTATTTTTATTACCTATCTAATTCATTTAATTATTGCGGAGTTTTGATATCAAAATATTGTTTAAAAGTTTCTATAGAATTTACAGAAATATATTAAAATGTAATATATACACACACACACATATACACATACACATACACATATACACACATACACACGTACACACGTACACACGTACACACGTACACACGTACACACGTACACACGTACACACGTACACACGTACACACGTACACACGTACACACGTACACACGTACACACGTACACACGTACACACGTACACACGTACACACGTACACACGTACACACGTACACACGTACACACGTACACACGTACACACGTACACACGTACACACGTACACACGTACACACGTACACACGTACACACGTACACACGTACACACGTACACACGTACACACGTACACACGTACACACGTACACACGTACACACGTACACACGTACACACGTACACACGTACACACGTACACACGTACACACGTACACACGTACACACGTACACACGTACACACGTACACACGTACACACGTACACACGTACACACGTACACACGTACACACGTACACACGTACCAACGTACACACGTACCAACGTACACACGTACACACGTACACACGTACACACGTACACACGTACACACGTACACACGTACACACGTACCAACGTACACACGTACACACGTACACACGTACACACGTACACACGTACACACGTACACACGTACACACATACACACATACACACATACAGACATACACACATACACACATACACACATACACACATACACACATACACATATACACACAATACACACAATACACACATACACACAATACACACATACACACATACACACATACACACATACACACATACACACATACACACATACACACATACACACAATACACACATACACACATACACACATACACACATACACACATACACA
>OV651830.1:18940599-18982099 GCA_927349885.1 Psylliodes chrysocephalus
CGTCCCGCAGGGCTCACATCTAGGACCACTACTTTTTAATATATTTGTAAACGATATTAAATCCTGTTTTCATTTTGGTAAATTCCTTTTATTTGCAGATGATCTCAAACTGTACTCTACAGTATCATCTGACCTTCACTGTGTGTCATTGCAGTCTGATTTAGACAACTTAGTCAATTGGTGTGACTTAAATGGAATGAGCCTAAATTCGGATAAATGTAATGTTATCATATTCCATCGAACTCGTGATACAATTAATTTTCAATATACAATCAGTGCCAATATCTTGGAGAACTGCAATATTATTAGAGATCTAGGGGTCAACTTTGACTCACAACTATCTTTTGTTCCACATATTTCAAATATTATCAACAAATCTCTACAGATGTTAGGATTTCTAAAAAGAACTACTCAGGATTTCACAAACATCAACACACTTAAAATCTTATATTGTTCTTTAGTTAGAACTCATTTAGAATACGCTTCATGTGTTTGGTCCCCAAACTATGTCTCACATATTGTCAAATTAGAAAGAGTCCAGCATAAGTTCTTACGTTATGTGGCCTTTAAGCAGGGTATTGGAGTCGAAGATATTAACTACTCTAAATTGGAGACAGATTTGAATATCCAATCTATTAATAGCCGTCGAAACAAGAAAGATTTCATAATGTTATATAACATATTTAATTCTCGAGTACCGTGTCCTCAATTGTTGCAAGAGATAGGAATTCACGTCCCACCCAGGACAACCCGCTCAGCGAACATTTTTCAAATACCCTTCCACAGGACGAATTATGGACGTAATACCTTCATTGTTCGTTCTGCTAGGTTCGCAAATACTTACCGTGCTGACCTCGATTTCTTTAGCTCCGTCAGCTCATTTATGGAGACTCTCAGGGGTGCAGTTTAGTATAAGGTATTGTAATGGTACTTATTAAAGGTGTATTTTTACTTACTTTTTATAAATGTACTTTATTAACTGTACTATAGTACTATTTGTATTTTATCTATTTTAACTATTATTTGTATTATTTAATTTGTAACTTTATTTTATTAATCGAAATTATACTGTGTAATGCTATACATAACATTGTATTTAACTAAAAGGGGAATGTCCCGTTTATATATATAAATAAATAAACACACACAAACACACACAAACACACACAAACACACACAAACACACACAAACACACACAAACACACACAAACACACACAAACACACAAACACACACAAACACACACAAACACGCACAAACACACACAAACACACACAAACACACACAAACACACACAAACACACACAAACACACACAAACACACACAAACACACACAAACACACACAAACACACACAAACACACACAAACACACACAAACACACACAAACACACACACAAACACACACACAAACACACACACAAACACACACACAAACACACACACAAACACACACAAACACACACAAACACACACAAATACACACAAACACACACAAACACACACAAACACACACAAACACACACAAACACACACAAACACACACATACACACACACACACATACACACACACACACACACACACACACACACACACACACACACACACACACACACACACACACACACACACACACACACACATACATACATACATACACACACATACATACATACACACACCTTCACACATATACACACACATACACACACATGCACACACATGCGCACACATGCACACACATGCACATACCTACACGCATGCACGCGTGAATAAAACAAATTAATAACTTAGTCGTTAACTATTGCGGATGTATAAAAATAAATAAAAATTAATAATAGATATACTAGAAGATACTACGTATATTGGAATTCGCTTAGATTTTTAATGAAGATAACATTTTTTTTTAATTCTATTTTAACCTTTTCTGGGCAACCTTAATACTAATTGTTCTAACACTTACCAAACGTTTTTAGGGGTAATACGACTGGTTAGTTAACAATACTGGCAATGATAATAGCATAATAAATATTAGTTTAAATTTTCGAACTATTATATGATATTTATATAAAAAAATCAAGTACGTACTAGATTAGATTATAGCCCAACAAGCCAATGCACATTTTTCTGATAACGATTGGATCTTTATCTTGAAAGCATCTAAAAACATTCTACTTTACCAAATGGGCACCTGTGCCAATCCCTATCCTGAGTAAAGTGGTTAAAAATATATATTCAAAAAATCACATAAAAAAATATATTTTATATTCATAAGAATTACACCGGTAATTTTGTTTACCCTAAAAGATTTCCAGAAAATAACATATTATTATTTAAATATATCTTGGATACATCGTTAATGGGAAACATTTTCTTTCTTTTAACATCGCATAAAAATATCTATCCACGATAATTAGGTAAAAATCATTAAAAATGTGAATGAATTTTTGCCGATTTGAAAATTTATTTGTATACTTATTGTTGTGATTTATTTTTACAGGTTGTCATAGAGACGACAAAAAATTACTGTGATTATAGTTTAATCTTAATTATATGATAACCACGTCCGCATAGACCACATATGTAGTAACGCCTCTGGTGTTACACACGCCACTGTATTTTCTGTATTTTTAAGAACCATTCATTTAATTCAAATAAAACTAATAGTATTACACCACCTCAAAAACAATTAGGTATTCAGTAAACCCTTCGAATATTAAAATGTATTTATTATTAGGAGCTGTCATAGTTTATGCCACCATTAAATTTATTAGAAATAAGAATAAACCAAATTTACCGACATCCCAACTCAAAAAAGAAGAAGAAGAAGAAACTATAAAAGAAAGTCAACCACTTGAAGCCCCCAGTCCAATTTCAATGGCATTTTTCACTCCGTAAAATATGGGCAGGTCCAAGGGTGGAGGAGTTATGATCGATGACCCCATATACCTTTTACAGGAAAACGATATATGGTTGCCGGCAGCGTAAATGAACCTCTGTGAACTGTGTGTGAATTGCTGACTCTATTTTTTTCCCTAGCAACATTTTAATAAAATAAAGGCAGTTTGATTTCATAGCTTGTAACGATAAGTAATAAAAATTCTTTTTAAAAATATTTCTCTTAACGAGAGACTTATAAGTGGCGCAGTAAGTAGGATTTTCGTCGAAAAAATCCGTAGGTTTTAACTCTTTAACGAAAAACTGATTCCAATTAAGAAATTTCAGTTCCTTTGAGCTTTATCGAGGAAACCAGTGTGCAACAGAAAAAGTACCAGCCGCAGAAGCAAGATACCGATTTGGTAAGTTTTAATTCATGTCAGACTTCTCTTCTCCTAGCGAATCCTTAAGCGGAATCTATAGTATAGAAGAATTAGATTATATCAATAATATATTAGATTCAACTAACGTAGATTCCATGTAGATTCAGAGCTAATAAATAATTTTAATAATTTAATTATTGTTAAAAACATGATCGTGCCTGTATAAGACATGAAAAGTCTGAGTGTTATTCCAACTTTTGACGATTGAAAGTGTTCTATCTGACTCAATAATTAAAAAAACAGATGCGTGGTTTATTAATATGGCTGTACAATATACCAATGCAGAATATACCGATATGTTACTGACATTAGGATTTTGTGAAGGAAATGCTCGAGAGAGTATCAGGGTGTACTCTGAAAGGTTTCCAAATCGTCGTGTACCTAGCCACCCAACTTTTGCTGCTGTTGAGAGACGTCTTCGGGAGACCGGTTCCTTTGCTCCCAACACTGTTGATAATGGAAGAGAATGTTTTGTAAGGATTCCTGAAGTTGAAGAAGACATTTTAGAACGTGTTAAAGAATATCCAGAATTAAGCACCACACGAATTGGAAGGGAACTAGGAGTAATTAAAGATGTCGTTCATAAAGTGCTTAGAGAACAATTGCTATATCCATACCATAAGAAGCCAGTACAAAAATTATTAGTCCATGATCCTCAAATTTGTTTGGGTTTTTGTCGATTTGTTAATATGCAAAGAGAAAGAGATCCAAACTTTGTCAAGAAGGTTCTCTTTACCGATGAAGCGGGTTTTACAAGAATAGGTATAACTAATACCCATAGTGAACATGTTTATGCCGTTGAAAATCCGCATGCAATAAAGGTAAATCATTTTCAGCACGAATTCAAAATTAATGTGTGGGCTGGAATAATTGGTAATTTCATTGTTGGTCCTGTCATACTTTCACGAAGATTAACTGGAGAAAATTATTTGGATTTTCTTCAAAATACGTTGCCAGAATTGTTAAAAGATTTACCTCTCCAACTTCGGAGAGATATGTGGGTTATGCAAGATGCTCCACCACATTTTTCTTTAAACGTTAGAAACCACTTGAATGAACAATATCCACACAAATGGATAGGCAGAGGTAATGATGCACCTGTAAACTGGCCACCACGTTCCCCAGACCTAACACCGATGGATTACTTTTTATGAGGACATCTGAAATCCACAGTTTACAAGCAGGGCCGCCGAGAGCCAGGCCGGGCCCCAGGACAATTTTCTAGATCGGGCCCCGTGAACGAACTTTTCCTCCACTACTTCAGTTAAAATTTCTAAAAAAAAAACCAAAAACTTCCCCCTCTCACCTTGTGTCGAATTTCTCATACAAAACAAAAAAAATTCAGTTTAGTTGTCGGGCACCCTTTATACCGCTGCTGGTCCCCCATTTGAGTCCGGGCCCCGGGAATTAGTCCCGGCTACTCCCCCCCCCCCTCCAGTCGGCCCTGTTTACAGGGAACCTAAAGAAAATAAAGAAAATGAGGAACAACTCTGGCAACGTATTCAAGATGCAATAAACAATCTTAGAGGTGATGAAGAAGTTATGAAAAGGATACATTTTAATTTTTTTCGACGTATAAATCTTTGTATGCGTGAAAGTGGTGACCATTTTGAACAATTTTTGTAAAATCTCTATTTTGATTATGTTGTAAATAAATATTTTTGTGAAACCTATACACTTTAAATTATTAGAACAGAAATTTAGCGAAAACCATGAGAGTAATCGAGTCTTATCAGGAGTACCTTTTTTAAAGTAAATGAGTTGCGCAATCTAAATTTCATACTCAAACTCCTTTTCTTCCATTGGCGTAGAATTTTTAAAGGTGCAATTATTTAAAAAATCAAGTTCTACGCCTATGTATTATTATCAGACAAAATTTTAATATCATTTTTTTTGCCACATAAAACTCTACCAATATACCAAATTTCAGCAAAATCGCATATGTCGTTTTAAATTTATATGGGAAAAACGATTTAAAAATTGTAACTTCTAAGGAATATGTGGTATGTTTTTGTAAAGACCTTTTACAGACACCCTGTATATCCCTAGTATTTGAAGTTATGAGAAAATCTTTCAAAAATTCAGCTTATAAATTAATTCAATGTAAGATTCTATTAAGCAACATAATCGACAAAGACAAACAACACGAAATAATTAGGCATTTTCACGAAGGTAAAACAAACCATCGTGGAGTACTTGAAACAGAGACAAGATTAAAACAGACCAAGTTATAAAAATGACGTTATCGAATTTATTATTCATTGTGAAATATGTCAATCTACGAAATATGATCTAAATCCTCCAAAACAAAAATTAATGATAACCCCTACACTTTCTAAACAGTTTGAGATTATTTACATTGATGGATTCTCAGCACAAGGGTAAAAATATTTAACTGTAATTGATACCTTTTCAAAATATGGGCAAGCATACCCACTTGCAGTATTGACAGGGATAGAAATTATTAAAGGTCTTTTAATTTTAATGACACATCATGGTTCACCTAGTCTAATTACGAGTATAATGGACAATGGAAGTGAATTAAAAAACTCAATGCTTCAGGAACTTTTAGATGTTTATAAAATTAAAAGTCATTATGTTTCACCCAATAGTTCTCAGTCAAAGGCGCAATCGAGCGTTTACATTCAACAATCATTAAACATTTAAGAATTATTAAAGCAAAAAATAATGGTAAAATTGACATTTTAAATGATATGCCTTATGCTATTTTCGGATATAATAATTCTATACACTCTGTGACTAAACAAAAACCAATTGACGTTGATTACAAAGATTTTTTTGATATCGACATTAATCACAAATTAATTAACAATTACATTTAGGAACATAGGGAGACCACAATCGAAATTTACAAAAAATTAAATGAGAAACTAATCTCGCAAAAAGAAAGGACAATGGGATATTACAATAAAGATCGACATGAACCACTAACGTACATACCTGACACTGACGTTTACACAAAAAATACAACGCAAGTCAGAAACAAGTTAAATCCAAAATTCTATAAGGTAAAGTTTTTGATAATGAAAGTAATAAAATAAAAACTCATAAAAAGGCTTTATTACATAAACAAATGCTTAAAAGACCAAAACTAACAAGACAAAACTTTTATATGACGCCACTGATTCTAATGATCCTGGTCCCTCTACAAGTAAGGCCTCAAGAGATACAATTGACGAACCTAATTAATATTCCTGGTATCCTTCCCTATCTTTTAAGCACAGTTAAAAAAAAAAAAAGCACATTTAAAATCAATGGTACATACGTTTCTCCATTATTTTGACTTAACACATATAAAAAATGAAATTGAAATTTTAAAAGGACCACGCACTTTTCTTTTGCAAACGGGAGTACCGTCAAAATGTCTGAATTTTTGATATGTTAAATAACTTGATGTCCTCATCAAAAGTGTCAATAGGCCCAATCGTATCCTATGACTAGATTTTGAGATACTGTTTTAGATTAAGAATATACCCCTTGTACTATTTGCAAAGGGAGAAAAAATCGTACTTACAGGGTGTTCGCGGTTGAATATGTAAGTTAAATCAACAAAATGTTGGAATTGTTGCCAAAAAATAGAAAATAATTATTGTTCATCAAAAAAATAGTATGTCCATATAAAGGGCCATACTTTATTTCGGTACAAAATAGTATATTATGCAACGATCATGTAATGATGGTTATTAATACATGAGCATTAACCGGGATACGAAACGAGCCAAAGGCGAGTTTCGTATGGTTTATGCGAGTGTTTTAATAACCATTACATGAGAGTTGCATACGCTATTTTTTCTACACCCGATAAATAATCAAAACCTATAAATATTATATTTATATTGGTATTGAACACAATAACAGCAATTACTCGTATTTCTATAAAAAATTCTACAAAATTGTAATTAATGGTATTACTTCAGGTATACCATTACTTCGAATGAAAAAAATCGATAATGCAATTTTCTAACCTAAAAAAATCGTGATTATATGTCAAACAAAATTGAACTTGGCCTTAAAAGGCTGAATACTGTAGCATTTACCCTATTTTGTGCTCTTGTGCAATATTTTTCGGTTTCTTTGTCTCAACTTCCCGCGTTAGAGTTTAGAATTTGTTGTATCCCTCGTATCTACATGCAATTGATAAAATTTTGAATGAATGTAGATTTTGTTTAGTCTCGGAAATAATTTTGTAGTATTTAGGCTCTATACCTACTAAACTACCGTTGCCTCGCAAGTATTTAAGTTTGTTTTTATAATTTAGTAAATATATATTTCATATTTCAAAATATTGATTTTTAATAATCTTCCATCAATAAAATGTGAATAGAACATCAGATAATTGATATAAATAGATTTCAATAAGTGGAAATTGCAAAAAATTGAGATAAGAGTATTAGTGTTAAAACTAATATTCAAAAATGTTTTTAAACATCTTGAAATAATTTTTTATTTTAACTTATTAGATTAGATTAGAATCAATTTCAATAAGTGGAAATTGCAAGATATCGAGATTAAAGTATATCATAAAACTAAAATTTAAAAATGTTTTTACAAATATGCCTTTTATTTTATATGTCGTTTTATGATATATCGTCACTAACGAAAACAAATTTTATAAATAAAGATAAACAGATTAAAAATATAAGTTACAAGTGTAGATAAGAAGCTGTTTAACAAACTTTACAAATTGCGAAACGTTTTTCGAAATCCTAATGACTTAAAATGTAATTTATTGCAAACATTTTTTAAATAAAAATTGAAAAATATAATGTGTTTAACACAGAATTTTTTATTTCTCCTAAAAGTTGTATAATGATGCTTAAACTTAAATTTAATGATCTAAAATATTTCGAGTTTGTAACTCATAAAATTGAAAAATAAATTGATTTACAGCAGTTCGAATTCTTTCTATTTCTGCACATATTACTTATTGATTACTTTTAATTAAAGAAATTGTTTTGTTAAAATTTTGAATAATATCTTTTGTAAGTGAAAGGACCACGCACTTTTCTTATGCAAATGGGAGTACCGTCA
Source organism: Psylliodes chrysocephalus (assembly GCA_927349885.1). Taxonomy (NCBI): domain Eukaryota; kingdom Metazoa; phylum Arthropoda; class Insecta; order Coleoptera; family Chrysomelidae; genus Psylliodes; species Psylliodes chrysocephalus. The sequence continues at coordinate 18,948,974 of OV651830.1, forward strand.
AAATGTCTGAATTTTTGATGTTAAATAACTTGATGTCCCCATCAAAAGTGTCCATGGGCCCAATCGTATCCTATGACTAGATTTTGAGATACAAGGTTTTGAAGTTGGAAATCCCTAATTCTTTAAAATGGACACCATAAATCACCCTTAAATATTTTTGGAAGTTTTTTGCTCATTCTATGTAATCAAAATATATAATTAACTACTTTAATTAAAATATTGTACCTTATAGGGTGAATAATGATTCGGCAAATCTTTTTTGGTCAAAGTAGGTATTCCCACCGAACAAAAATAGCTAAAATACCGAAAAAAAAAAAAAAATATCACCGTCAAAGTCTCTCAATATTTGATATCGTATAGTACTCGATGTACTCGTTCAAAATTCTTATTTTTAAAATTAGATCCTATGACTAGTTTTCCAAATATAACTTAATATGTACCAAATATATGAATTTTAAACAATAAATATATACTGACAAAATAAATATTTTCAATAGAAATATCTTATATTAAATATTTTGATATACTGTTTTAAATTAAGACTATACCCCATGTACTATTTTCAAAGAGACTAAAAAAATCGTACTTACAAGGGTGATTGCGGTTGAATATGTAAAAGGAAAAAATCAACAAAATGCTGAAATTCTTGGCAAAAAATAGAAAATATTTGCCTTTTAACTTGCGAGTTGTTTATTAAAAAAATCTTATTAGTTTACATACAAATTCATACATTATTGCATTACAAAAAAAGTTCATTATACGGTAGGTATAAGTAGGATCTAGGGAAATGAATAAAGATCGGATTAAATGTTTATTTTGACTGGAGCATTGCCTCTTTATATTGTATATTTACATCAGATTGGGATCTCCTTTCCGCGTAAAGTGTTAGCCCCTGTAGGAATAGTGCACTGCTTGTATAATAGGGCAGGTCAAAAATTACCAAAAAAACATTAATTTAGGCTAGTGTGAAAAAATTGTGTTTTATATGGTTTACACCCTATATAAAAATTAGTGAAAAAATAAAATATTTAGCTGGGACCTTAGGGGTGAGAAATTAAAAAACTAAAAAAATTCAGCTTTATGCAGCTCTTCGCTTGATTTAAAACTCAAGGGGTTTAGGGCAGCTACAAGATAATAAAATCGGTTTTAAATGTTAAATCAACCCAGAACTCACCACGAGGAGGTGGCTGCACTTCGAGTTCCACCCCTCCACCCATTTCTCCATTTATCTCAATATATCTTACTTATTTATATAAAGAGATCATTACATTGTTGGCAAGTCTTTTTTGGCATCAAGTTTAGCACGTATGTACGTAGAATTTTTACAACACCCAATTCTCTTTTCTCTTTTTTGGCATTGTTATTAATGTTTTTATAAAATATAACAATAATACCAATTACAAATGACAACTGAATTTATTACAAACACTAAAGATATAAATTCAGATACTTTGTAAGGTATATAAGAAAACAAAAGTCAAATATTAAATTAAAAGTACAGCCTGAATTAAAGATAAATGACCAAATAACTGACATAACTGAACCAAGACGTTAACGTTAAGTATAAGGTGCAAATACGAGATGGTAATACCAATTAATTTTCTTTTACTATGGGACAGAGATCGATATTTTCTGGAAATAATCGGTCTGTTGCATCATCGATGCTATTTAGTAAACGTGTTGTTGGAAATCTTATATTATTCTGGTGCCTTGCATAACTAAGAAACCATAACACTGATGCAACATGTGCGCAAGTACTTAAAGTTCTCGAACCGCATGGACATGTACAATAATAGTAGAAAATTGGATTAATATTTTCATTAAGTTCCTCTTCGTATGCCAACCACAGCATATATTTAGTTGCGTTTCTGAACCTAGAATAAATTCTAAAACGTAAAAAATTATTCTCTTCTCTAAACTCGTCTATTTCTAAAACATTATTTTCCTCTCTTTGCAGTTTATCTTGAATATATGATGGACTTAAATAAATATGGTAAAAACCTACCAAGTCTTTAAGGAAATTGATTTTTACGAGAGGAAATTCAGGAATATGCATGTGGTTCAATCTTCGCCACCGACCATTTCTGGTAGTCAGATTTTGGGCTTCGACGCGTGTTTGTATAATATTAACGTCATCTAGTTTGTTTAAAATTTCAACTACTATGTCCATTGTACCTGGTAGGTTTATGAGGATGAAACTTATTTAACAACGCACCTGCAATCTGATAAAAACCACTCAAATTAATCGCATGATGCGTGGATATGCGGCATTTAAAAAATTTAAAAATAGATTTAAAATGTCCATTTCTGGCTTCTACAACCCAACGAGTTTTAGTTATTAGTCTCGCTCTATTAGCTTCACTTGTTGATAATTGAAGTTGGTTTTGATGAAGCAAAGGTGGCATATAAGTAATTAACCCAAGTTCTTCTAATCTAGGAATAACATCTCTGTAGCCTCTTTCTACTATTACTATGTATCCTTCTGTAAGCCAGTTTCTAAATTCATTATTATCATTAACCAATTGTTGCCGTAAGATTGCTGCATCATTATTAGATGCAGATCTGGTGGGTGAGGTTTTCCGGGTTTTCCTCACCTGTAAGTCAAATGGCATCATCAATCATCCTTAAGTCGCCACGGCAAATAATAATAATAGCCGTCCCTTCCCCTACACAAGTCGTTCAGTCGACTTCAGGGGTTGAAATTCACTCGTAAGGGGGTGAATTAGGGAGAGTATTATTATTATTATTATTATTATTATTATTATTATTATATTATTATTATCAGAAAAATAAGGACCATTGATTGATAAAATATATCCGTCAGGAGCTACTGTAATTTCTGGCTTAACTAAATGTTCCTTCTTAAAATAGCAATAGGACTGACATAATATTTTAAAATTACTACTTCTTTCAATTGAGTTATATGTACAATCGACATAAAATATGGCCTTTGGAATATTTGCTATAGGGTTGTAAAGCGCGTAAATCCAATATTACTAAGTACAAATCTTTGAAGCAGGGACATACGGACATTAGATATGACTATACTAGTGACTTCTCGGGATGAATAATTAAAAAGTAATTTTATGAACTCATCTGACAATCCATGTCTTAGTTTAACAAGGAAAGCAAGTAAATCTTTTTGAGCAATGCTTCTTAAGTTACCATATTGTTGTATTACTTCACAAAATTCTTATAATTCTTGAAAATTTTCTTTATAAATTAAAGTTAAATATTTAAATTCTTCTAAACTAAAAGTATTTATGTGTTCCCAATTTTTTAAATTATTATTAGCATTAGCAGCCGCTCTTAAACTAGACAAAAATTGCTGAATATTAACGGGAGGAATGATCTATAAACAAAACGCAAACCAGCATGTAAATCTCATTAGTAAACCCGAATGATTTAGATGAATGTCACAAATCCTTAGATATTCGGGTACATAAATATTTGAGACTAAAAAAATATTTGCTCTGCATACTGCCGATAGTTTTCTTACATTTACTTGTTTGTTACAAATTATACAACCACGAACTGAGTGGGGTGTTAAAACATTAAGTCTTAGGCAATTTGGATCATTTTCAATATTTCTAATTTCCTGTGTAATTGCGTGATAACAGTTTAAACATAATCTTACTTCTTGTAGATTATCGACTGCAGGATATCCGGCAGCTTGTCTTCTAAAATTAGCAATGTTAAGCACATCTATATTATTGTTCTCGTCTAAACGAATAGTGAGTCGAAGTTGAAAGTGTCTATTGCAAACATAACAGCTAATCCTATTTGCAAACGCCATATTTGCAACAATATTTATTTAAAACACTAATACAGAACGGTCTAATGCTCGCTTAAAGTAATACAAACGTCATTTATTATAAAAGTCAACAATATGTTCAATTATTCGGAAAATATTTAATCATAGCCTTCTAGATTAATATATATAAATCAAGTGTAAGCATGTTTATATATCCTATAAGGTTGTTGGCATATTCACCACTATTTAGAATTTACTAATAAAATCTATCAATTACCTAAAACTCATAGGTTACAAAATATGCAGGGTAATCAATTTTTGTGAAAATCTTCGGAAAAATTATGTACTATCATAGTAGATATAAAAAAGCAAAACTTCAGGCATGCAGACAGTCTTTAGCTTTATATTTTATCATTACGAGTATACAGGGTGATTCTTAAAACGGTATCAGACCCAAATCGATTTAAAACGCCTTGGTTGTGTCGATTACAACAAGCTTAACGTCTGAAGTAAAAAATTACGGAGTTACAGGATGTTAAAGATTATCTATATTTCCAAGTTTAAATCATTAAATACTTAACAAAACTTGCATGCCTTTGCATAATGAAAATATAAAAACAGGCAGGTTATTCGAAAATTATGAATATTTTATTACCCTATATTCATATCATATTGTTTTGAGAAGCCCTTGAAAAATCAAGAGAGGAAGAGGTAAGCTGTAAACTATAAAAATTTCAACAAATGTTTCGTGAAAATTAAATTACAATAATATGTCTGCTCGACTTATGTTAAATATTTGAAACCAATAACATGAAAATACTATTTCTTATATGAATGAGTACCAATGAGAAGATATAACATTTATACTTCATTGTGTGCATAACTATTACTCAATGGATTTCCTAGAAGAAAACTCGCAATGAAACAGTAGTTAAGAAATAAATAATTTCCCAGATTTTTCTGCTCATTGACTACTTCATTCTGAGGCTCCATTAAATGTTTTTAATTTCTAGTTATTCCAAAAACTATGTCAGTTTGACAAAGTTTAGTATTGGCTATTTAAAATATTAATGTATGTATATTTATAATCTTTTTTAATAAAGAACTCACAAGCAATTTATTTTTTAATATTTGACAATAATTTTATATATTGTTGATTTTTCCACCTTGCAAGTTCAACTGTAACCATCCTTTAAGGGATGCGACTTTAAACAAAATGTATTGGGGGCTTTACCTCATTGGTGGCGTGAATGGAGTTCATAATCTTATTTAAATATACAATACAAAGAGGCAATTATGACAATACTCGAGCCAAATAAACCTGTAATCCGATCATAAATCATTTCTGCACATCCTACTGAGACCTATCATATAATCAACTTTTTCTACACCCGTATTATAATCATGCACTTATATGCCCATAATCCGTTTCATAATGATACCCATTATGATACAGATTTTTCATTACGATACAGATTTTTAATCAATAGAAACCTACAATTTTTCAATCAAGCATGCTGTTTGACGTTTGTCCTAGGTTCCTATGTAATTATTTTAGTTGTCAAAACGTATTAAATTTTCGTAGGTAGCTAAACTTCGATAATTATAATATTAAAATGTCTGATATTAGCGATATAGAAGACTCCTCCACACATATCGGAGAAAGTAGAAAATACAGTACAAAATATTTTACCGCAAAAATCTAGGGAAATACTAGGTATTAAAACTTGAGAATATTTTTATTTAGATGAAACTATGGAAACCAACAATAAATGTTTTTGTATACGTATTGCAGGCAAATAATTAATATTCCTCAAAAAATCGTACATGGCAAGAATCAAGTATTTTTGTTAAAAGTCTCGATTAGAGGTGTTAAAGAAGATATGAAAAAAGTACATTTTTATGTTTTTCATCGTATAAAATTTTGTCCGATAATAATACATAGGCGTAGAACTTGATTTTTTAAATAATTGTACTTTTAAAAATTCTACGCCAATGGCAGAAAAGGGGGTTGAGTATTAAATTTGGATTGGGTACTCATTTACTACAAAAAAGTACCCTTGATAACACTCGATTTACTATCATGGTTTTGACAAAGTTTGTATTTTAATAATTATTGTTTATGTTCTAAAATTACTAAAATGCAAATTTCGTCAAAACCATGAGAGTAATCGAGTCTTATCAAGAGTACTTTTTTTAAAGTAAATGAGTTGCGCAATCTAAATGTATAATAATATACATGAGTAAATTTTGGATCGATATAATTTTTAAACAAGTTAATTGTGCTTTCTTTTATAATATTTATTGCAATTTGTACATTTAGTCTTTTTTCTGTTGGAATCATATGTTCTATTTTTAGTTTAGCGGCAGAATGTAAGAATAAATATTTGGTGATCATATGAATTTATACATTTTTCAAAAATTTTCATTCCTAAAATAGGTTTTTCAATATTGGTATGGTTGGTTTCGTCGTCATTGTCACCGTTGTCATTATTTTCGTCATGCAGTGTCTTTTTCGCGCTCTGACTGTTCGTCACCCATATTAGCTATTACCGAATAATTATCTTCGTCTTGTGTTTCAGTTAATATTGATTCAATAAAATTTTCCATATAATAATCAGTTAATTCATTATTGTTAATTTCTACTCGAGAGAGAGAGCATCGGCGTTAGTATTTGCTTTACCCTTTTTATACTCAATTTCGTAATCAAATTCTTCTAGTATTAAGCGCCATCTAACTAGCTTCGAATTTGGTTCTTTTAGATTCATCGGCCACTTTATTGCTCGATGATCAGTTTGTATAGTGAACTTATGCCGGCATTGAAAGCCTTCGAGAATGTGCGAGAATGTGAAAAATCAACAAGGAGAACTCACAAAAACTCACAAAAACAATTTACTACTAAAGTGACACTTTCCTGGATGTGAGATTATTCTTGACCAAGAGAACAGGAGTACTGAAGCACTAATTTCTAGGGCCTCAAAAACAAACTGGTCTCTTGCAAACTCAATAGTAAACAGAACAAAACTTGTGGGGGCGTCATTGATATTCGGTATAGGGTAACGATCATCGATGGTTTTCTCATTTAATTTTCTAAAATCTACAACTATTCTATAATTCCTTTTGCCGGAGGAATCAGCCTTTTTCGGCACGATCCAGGCATTCGAGGACGAGGGACTATTACTGTGTCTAATAATACCTTGACTTTGAATTTTTTGTTTGAGTGCAAATGGAAATCGATAAGATTTTGTATAAACCGGTAATTCGTCATTAGTCCTTATAATATTCTTAATTTGATTTGTAAAAGTTAAGGGTTCATTTCTGTAGAAAATATTAGAATATTTATGACACAATTTCATAATTTATTGTTTTTCCTTAAGATTTAAATGGTCTGTACGTAAAAGATTGTCAATATCTTATTTTTCAGCGTTATTGTCATATAATAAAATAATGGTATAATTCATAATAATTTCTATCAAAAGTACTTGTCTTTATTAAAGCAAATATAATTTCGTCATCAGTTTTTTTACAAATTTCGACAAAAGCTAAGCCATCTTCAGCTTTCGAAAGAATGGGCGATATTTCACAATTATTAACAATTTGCTTTGAAATTAAAATATCTCTTTCTATTTGGGATACTGGAATTTTCGTTAAAATACTGCTATGAAGGTCTAATTTTCTTTTAAGAATATTTTTTTTATTTACAAGATAATGTATTGGTATAATTGTATTGGTGGTAATTAATCAATTTTAATTGCACCAAACCTATTAATCCGTCGAAGACATTATGAAAATCAGATATGTGAAACTTTAAAATTCCATTTTGATTAAATTCTAGAAATATCGGAATATTTGCATAATTTTGATGAAACAGATGAAACAATAAATGGTTCTCTAAATATTTTTTCTTTATATAATTTAAATGCAATTTCAGGCCTCAAAAATGATTTAGTGGCACCTGTATCTATTAATAGCATAAGAGGTGGATTTTAAATTTTTATTTGAGGTAATTCTTTTTTATCCGAGGAAACGTTAAGTTCTTGTGGCATTTCTTTGAAAATCCTCACATTCGTCATCTACGTAATCAAAGTTTTGTTTGCCACAGTCGCTTATTTCGTCATTTTCTAATTATTCAGATAACATTTTGGCGTTAGAAACAAAATTACGTTTCTGAATAAAATTTTGAAAATTATTATAACCTTGGTATCGAGCTTGGGATGTAGTATTTCTTGTCGTTGTACTTATAGGGGTAGCTTTGGGTTGGACATAATTGGAATTTGGTTTCCATATATTTTGGAGTTTTCCGAAATCTAGTTTGAGGAGGATTTAGATACCTTTTAATTTAATTAGGTTCCCTGGGAAATTGAGATGAGGTTGAGGGTTGTGAATAATTCTGATAATGGTCTCGAAAATTTTAGGGAAATCGAAATGAATTTGGACGATTAGAATTATTATTATTATTAATAGGATTTATTGGTCTCCTGGAAATATTACTAGCGGTTTGATTTAAATTAGAATAATTTTGACCTTTTTGATAATATTTAACATTAGTTTCCTCTCGTACAAATTGAATTGCCTGTTGCAAAGTTGTCGGTCTCATTGCAAGAATTATAGAACCTAATGGGTCTTTTAATGAAAAATGATGTATTTGAATCTCGTTTGGTCCCTTGGCAATGTAAATCAATGTAATTGCAAACTGTAATAAGCAAAGTAATAATTAATTTATGAAATTAATTAGGAGATTCGTTATTTTCCTGCTTCATATTGACTAAATCTTGATTTCTACAATTTTCGTTTCTTTCATCACCAAAATTTTCGAAAAATGCATTTTCTATATAAGGCCAAGTATCGGCACCGGTAATTGCCGCTACTTCCTCAGCTCTATCTTCTAACTTATTTAAAATATCATTTAATAGTAAAAGATTCTGAAATTGATTAGGATTTTTCCTATCATAATAATGATTTAAAATTGATTCCGTTATATTGATAAATCTATGTAATTTCTATCTGTTTATGTCAACAAATTTGTAACACGATGAATTTATAAAACGTATGTCACTAATGAATATGTGGCGACAAATGAATATGTGGCGACAACTGACGGCAACACTGTCAGCTACTCCATGGATACTAGAGTACATACAGGTCCGGTATAAGCCATGGAAAATAATAATTTAATGTTTTAATCGAGTTAAATAAAATATCTAAATTAAATGTTTATTTTTAAGTAAACGACATTTTTAAATGTATACGTCTTCAATCAAAAATACGTAGTATAGGCTAATACTCAAGTGTATTATACGAGTGTACTGGACAAGAGATAATTTTACTTTTTACTCCAGTTTTTTGTAATGAAACCAGTGGTAAAATAGATATTTGTGTACCAAGGCTGTTTTGGTCGAATTAGACATATGCGTTCAAGTCTAAGCTAGTTCTGGTTAAGTATAAGAGTAATAGGCAAAAAACGGGTGTTCAATCAAACTTGACATCGAGATAGATGTCACATAAGCAGGTGTACTGAAGATAAACTTTGCAGGACCAAGCATCAGATAGGTATAACACTTGATATTCTGAAAACTATGTGGATACTACACTGAATAAGAAGGAATGGATGTGTCAGAAGGAGGCTAAAGGCAAAAAATAGGCAGAACAGAGCCTAATAGATAGATAAGTAATATTTTAGCCAGGAGAGAGTCGATGAGTGTTATAAATATAGTTAATTTATGAATGTATTTTTAATGTATAATTTTAGTTTATTTTCATTTTTGGTATAAAACTATGACTGACATAATAAAACTCTTAAAAGTATATATATTTTCAGTCTTTATTACTATACATTATTTAGTATTCATTTATTCTCTGTGACCTAGGGAAAAGGTCAGAAAACCCTGGTCATAATTGTTTACAATGTTGCGTGTTTCTAATGATACAAAACATTACAGAGGAATGATACTTAGCCGGTGAAATCTCATAGACTTCATGCATGACATTGTGGTATGGAATATAGCTATCTCTGATGCATCTGCAGATTTAAATTTATTTTTGCGTACTGTTTTCTATCAACTGATACCCCAAATTTATACAAGTCACGTCTTCGCACCACAATATGACATAGCATCAAATCTGCTTAATCTTGTACCATTTTTTTAAGTATGAAGGATATTCTTGGTGTAGCTGATCATCATGTTTCGAGTCATTGAACCTAAAAAATAACAAATATCAATAAATAGAATTCGGAATTTTTTCCAAAAATATTTTTCTTTGGGAATTATATAGGATTTCTCGTTAATATACTGACAAACTTTTAAAGGTGGTAGGTGCATCAAAATAAACAGTTTTTTGCTTATTAAAATAAAAATAATTTTATTGCCCAACAAATTAATCCATTTACAAAACAAAATACATGAAATAAATGTTAAGCATAATATTTCGACATAAAATAATTTTAGCAACAGCAAAAAAAAAAAAGAAAAAAAAGAATCCTAAATACATTTGCTACAAATTAGTACAACTAATGGTCGAAATAAATATCCCAATCAGAACAAAATTAATTAAAATTTGAGCACATTAGCGTTATAGGTGAATTTCTTCCTAAGTTCGTTCAAATACTTGCTGTATAAAATGTTTTATGATATCTAATGGCTGTTTGGGGAACATTAAAATTTATTTAATTTATCAAAAATAGTACATCAATAGTGTTATGTAATATTTTCTAAAAAAAATGTAACACTGGAAACTACCCTTCTATTTTCGAAAGAAGCAGAGATTCTTCAATACCTCGAATGGGATACAGCTCATCTATTTTAAAAGAAAGGTACTTGAGAGATCGCCGCTGAACATTTTCCAATGATCTTTTATGAATATTGTAAATAAGATTCCAGACAAGAGATGCATATTCTGGCCTGGAACGAACTAAAGAAAAGTAAGTATCTCCAAGCTTTAAGAGTTTGTAAAAGTACGAGTATTACGAATTAAAAACCCTAAGCTTTTCAACGAAGAAGCAACGGTATTTTCAATATAATCCGAAAAAGTAACTTTTTGGTTGAATAATATACCTTAATCTTCAATTTGTGCACAAGTCCGATAAAGGTAGGCTGTTAAATAAATAATCAATCTCCACCTTGTTATTACTTCTAGTATAGGAACATACTTTACATTTAGACACATTCATAAACAGCTTGTTTTCATTACACCAATTTTCAACGATTCCCAAGTTGGGTCTGTAAAAAGTAACAGTTTTGAATTGATGAGATTGAGGTAAATATTTTTAAATCAGCAGTGAACAGCAGTTTAAATTTATTGCCAAGTCATTTATAAATATACCAAATAATAGTGGCCCCAGATTGGAGCTCTGTGGAACTCCAGATATTGCTGTGAGGGGTGAAGATGAAAATCCGTTGTAAAAGACATAATTAAAACGATGATTTAGGTAAGATGAAAATAATATCAACAGCGACTGATCAAACCCTAAGCTTTCCAACTTCCTTACAAGAATATTATGATTTTTAATTATTACAAAAAACATTATGGGCAGGTTGTACAAAAAATATTCTAAACATATTTTAACTAACAAGAGTTTTATTTTTAACTAGTTATATTCAAAAACAAATGTCATTTTTAAAACTATGTTTAACAATAACCGATGAGTATACAACAAGGTTCACAGTTTAAACTAAGTCTACATTTGAACTGCCTATTGTACAAACCCGCCATATGTACAATTAAAAATTAATTGTATTTCTTTAAAATGAACTTGATTCTGTTGATCAAAACCAATCGATAAAAAAATTAAAATGTATTTGTATAAAGGTGGTTTTTATATCTATGCTATAAAGCATGCATTGGGGTAGCATGTAGATTATGTAAGTATCAGATCAGAGAGATTAAAATTAAATAACATATGTAGTGGAATTCTCATCTTTCAGTACGTCTCCTATCGAGACTCCTATCTTTGTTCGACGGACAGCGATTTTAATGTAATGTCTCTCTCTATTCTGTATGTAATGTGTCGAGTTCGCACAAAAGAATCGCTGTCCTGATCAGAAGAAATTAACCACATCAAAGGAAGAAAATTAGGTCCCCTGTTATTTTTAATTTATAATAATGATTTTTGATGTCGCAATAATCAATATGACATTTACCTGTTAGCCTATGATATCCTTATCTATGTTTCTTGTAAGTTGTAAGGATTCAGATAACTTAGTAAGAGTTAATTGTCAATGAAACTCTGCAAAATGTTTATAAATGATATTGAAATCATTTGTTAAAAATCAACACAAGTACCTAAAACAAAATATAAGCTGATAAGTAATAACTATATGCAGTTTGTGGACAAACAATATAGGAAATTGAAAGAAAATCTATACAGTTAATAGAAAAATTCAAATATTTAAGGGTAATTATTCGGAAACAGATGAAATTCACAGACCATATGCAAATACTGTTATCAAAACAATTGCAGTTAAATTACATTTCCTATTTAGAATGTTATTAAAATAATTGTTATATTATTACATTATTTTTTACTAAATTTGAATATTGTGATATTAGCAAACTAGCCAAATAAAGAAAATAAAAATAAAATAAAAACTAAAAACATACCTGGATCTACAATAATATATATAAATAATATAAGTAAGTACATTGCATCTTTTAAATTATTAAAGTCCATTAAATTGAAATGACACGTCAAACCATAAACGTCAAACTTTCAAAACAAACATGCTTGTGTTCCAAACAGAAAATACCATTTATAGAATAATTTATTTACTTGCAACCTTTCCCCGCACAGCACCTCGCCCCTCACCCAGAAACATGGTCAAATTGGGCTAAGCCATTTTACATTCGTCTGCATAGGGAGCGATGTTGCAATTTTTCAAATTTAGTGTCTATTCCGTCTGTTCAGATGGTAGCATCTTATGGGCCCTACATTTTTAAATCTTATCACAAGAATCCTGAAATAATTAGGCAAAAATAAAAGAATGTATTTTGCGTTTTAACTTTTAAATACTATAAAAAAATGATGGAAAGTCCATAACTTTTAAATATTTGTTAAATATCGCTTATTAAAATATTATGCATTAAAAGTAAAACAAACCATGGACTTTCCATCATTCTTTACAGTTTTTTGAACCCATTTATGAAAACAGTTTTTGAAAATAATATCGTTCAGAGCTGTATTTCTTGTGATAAAAAAGTCGCCTTCACTTGTCATTGAACTTGGCCTTAAGGCGAATTTCAGATTAAAAAATGTATAACTTGGAAAGGAAAAATAGTATAAGAACCTATATTTTACGAAAAAAACGTATTTTATTGCACTACAAAAATAAAAATCTGATGTGTCCAACACATGACTTTCCTATCTAGTTATTATAGGCATTTTTCGATTATTTTGTACAACCTATTGCAACACCTATAAATGTTTAGAGGATAAAACAAATATATAAATTTTCCACATACATCTACCTCGAAACATTTTTTTATAGATACTCCATTACGGTCCATTTTAAAAAAATCATGTATAAACAAAAATTATAGAGATTGGAATCGCAAACAGCTTTTAGTTCAACAATTTTCTTAAGAATCAGAATTTTGCACATTTTGTCAAATTTCTCGAATACAAACTATTTCAGGAAAATTTGACATAAGACAAAAATTATAGATAATAATATTAGAAGTAAATTTTATTTAATTAATTTTTTTCTCCAAACATAATTAACAGATATATTCCATAAAATATAAAAACGGCCCCCCATAAAGTACCCCCCCAGATGTTCCGACTTTGTAAAATCTAATCATTTCCCGTCAGGCTAAAATAAAACTTAAGGTTAAAATTTTATATTTTTTTTATCACACACACACGCGCGCGCGCACACAAACACACCCACACACCTACACACAAACACACCTACACACAAACACACACACGCACACACACAAACACACACACGCACACACGCACACACACACACACTTACACACACACACACACACACACACACACACACACACACACACACACACACACACACACACACACACACACACACACACACACACACACACACACACACACACACACAAATACACATAACATAGACACCACACACACACATAAACACACACGCACGCAAACACACACACACACGCGCGCGCACACAAGCACACACACAAACATACATACAAACGCAAACACACACGCGCGCACGCACACAAACACACACACACACCACACACCAAACACCACACCACACACCACACACCACACACCACACACCACACACCACACACCACACACCACACACCACACACCACACACCACACACCACACACCACACACCACACACCACACACCACACACCACACACCACACACCACACACCACACACCACACACCACACACCACACACCACACACACACACACACACACACGCGCGCGCGCGCGCGCGCGCACACAAACACACATACACACCTACATACAAACACACCTACAGTTAAACACACACACAAACACACAAACACACACACAGATACACACACACACACACACACACACTACATTACACCACACCACACACCACACACACAAGCGCGCGCGCCAACACACACACACACACACACACACACAGGCATCATTGCAAAAATAATCAAAACGGAAAAATCCTTTGAAAACTCGAGATCAAAAAAAAATCATGATTTCTATCTTTCCTTATATCTATCTGTATAATAAAGTACAAATGTGCCTGGCCTCTTGCTACATACTATCTAATCTAATCTAATATAAATAATATATATTAAATTTGAAAATTTAAACTATTAGATATTTATTATACCACTGTAATTGCCATTATTTTGAATTAACCAGTCGTTTGATTTGGTAAGTATCAAAACAATTATTTTTAAAGTTACTCAGAAAAGGTAAACGTAGACTTAAATGATCAACCATTTCACTTGAGAAGATGCGTTGCTGATGTTCATTTTTTAGTGGAATAATATAACGTTTAATTTTATGTGAACTTATTTACTAACAAGTTTTTTAAAGCGGAGACGACGGACGACTGACCATCAGTGTTACAGCGATGATTTTTGAAATTGTAGGTACTGAAAAATTTTGGAAAATGTACTAAATTGGAAAAAAATTACTTGATATAAAGTTTTTATAGTAGAACCGTTTTTTCGATATATTTTTAGTTTTATTTCTGAGTCACTTATATTATATTCTCTCATGAGAGAACATGCTTTATTTGTTATTTGTTATGATTTAACTTGGAACGAAAGACCGAGAGCCGAAAATAGTATTAGGACGTTGAATTTTTTGTTTTGTGAAGCATTTGCATTACTTAGGTGCAATCATGTGATGATTTTCATAAGCCTTGATTTTTAAAACCATTCTATATCGCCTTTGGTTAGGGTTTAAAAACTTGTTCGAGTAATTTATCAAATAATAATTGGCCCCTTTACCTCTGTAGTCTGCTCATGTAAAATATTTGGGCTCCTTATTTCGCCTATTTATATTCTACTAATAAAGGACAGAAGGATGAGTATTGCAACTATCTTAAAAGAAATAAATTGCCATTCAGTTTAGAATTATGTTCAGTACATGACTGATATTTATTTATAAAATAAAAATGACATAGTACCATCGCATCAAATCTATTAGAAAAAATTCAATATAATTCGCAATATGACAACTATAATACAAGAAACCAATCTGACTTGCATATATGGCAAGCCATCACTAAAAGTTCCCAAAATATAATTTTTATTAAAAGTTTAAAAAATTTAATAGACTGCCTACAGAAACTAAAAAAAAAAACAATAAATGTATCCAAAAGTAACCTCAAACAATACTTGATAAAAAGAACGGATATACTTTCTTGATAATACTCTTTAAACCTGTCCTTTTTAAGTATTTCCCTTAATTTATTGTTATTTTACCCCTCGTTTTACTACTTACTATGTTTAAATTATTAATAGTTTTTAGACGATAGATTATAACAATTTATAGCCACAAAACTATTTTTGTGTTAAAGCAGATCCATAGAGAGCAATGTAATTCAAAGGCCTTCTTTCAACACACAAATAAATGACAACTTTAAAATTAAAATGAAAAACACAACAAAATACCTCGGTATCATAATTAACCAAAATTTGAAATGGGTTGATTACGTCATTAAAATCCCAAGGTAAGAAGATTCATTTTTAAAGGACCACACACTTTTCTTATGCAAACGGAGAGTATCGTCAAAATGTCTGAATTTTTGATATGTTAAATAACTTGATGTCCCCATCAAAAGTCTCCATGGGCCCAATCGTATCATATGACTAGATTTTGAGATACAGGGTGTTGAAGTTAGAAATCCCTAATTCTTTAAAATGGACACCATAAATCACCCTTAAATATTTTTGGAAGTTTTTTTGCTTATTCTGTGTATTTAAAATATTACTTAACTACTATAATTAAAATATTGTACCTTACAGGGTGAATAATGATTCGGCAAATCTTTTTTGGTCAAAGTAGGTATTCCCACCGAACAAAAATAGCTAAAATACCAAAAAAAAAATATCATCGTCAAAGTCTCTCAATATTTGATATCGTATAGTACTCAATGTACTCGTTTAAAATTCTTATTGGTAAAATTAGATCCTATGACTAGTTTTCCAAATATAACTTAATATGTACCAAATATATGAATTGTAAACAATAAATATATACTGACAAAATAGATATTTTCAACAGAAATATCTTATATTAAATATTTTGATGTATTCTTATAGATTAAGAATATACCCCTTGTACTATTTTCAAAGAGACAAAAAATCGTACTCACAGGGTGATTGCGGTTGAATATGTAAAAGGAAAAATCAAAAAAATGCTGAAATTGTTGGCAAAAAAATAGAAAATAATTGCTTTTTAACTTGCGAGTTGTTTATTAAAAAAATATTATTAGTTTACATAGAGGGTCATACATTATTGCATTACAAGAAAAGTTCATTATACGGTAGGTATAAGTAGGATCTAGGGAAATGAATAATGATCGGATTAAATGTTTATTTTGCCTGGAGCATTGCCTCTTTATATTGTATATTTATATCGGATTGGGATCTCCTTTCCGCGTAAAGTGTTAGCCCCTGTAGGAATAGTGCTCTGCTTGTATAATAAGGCAGGTCAAAAATTACCAAAAAAACATTAATTTAGGCTAGTGTGAAAAAATTGTGTTTTATGTGGTTTACACCCTATATAAAAATTAGTGAAAAAATTAAATATTTAGCT
Organism: Psylliodes chrysocephalus; assembly: GCA_927349885.1. Classification (NCBI taxonomy): domain Eukaryota; kingdom Metazoa; phylum Arthropoda; class Insecta; order Coleoptera; family Chrysomelidae; genus Psylliodes; species Psylliodes chrysocephalus. The sequence goes on from OV651830.1 coordinate 18,965,999, forward strand.
GGGACCTTAGGGGTGAGAAATTGAAAAACTAAAAAAATTCAGCTTTGTGCAGCTCTTCGTTTGATTTAAAACTCAAGGGGTTTAGGACAGCTACAAGATAATAAAACCGGTTTTGAATGTTAAATCAACCCAGAACTCACCACGAGGAGGTGGCCGCACTTCGAGTTCCACCCACCCACCCATTTTTCCATTTATCTCAATATATCTTACTTATTTATATAAAGAGATCATTACATTGTTGGCAAGTCTTTTTTGGCATCAAGTTTAGCACGAATTTTCACAACACCCAATTCTCTTTTCTCTTTTTTGGCATTGTTATTAATGTTCTCATAACTTGGAAAAATATAACAATAATAGCAATTACAAAGGACAACTGAATTTAATATAAACACTAAAGATATAAATTCAGATACTTTGTAAGGTATATAAGAAAACAAAAGTCAAATATTAAATTAAAAGAACAGCCTGAACTAAAGATAAACGACCAAATGCCTGACGTAACTAAACCAAGACGTTAACGTTAATTATTGCAGGATGTCCGGCAGCTTGTCTTCTAAAATAAGCACATCTATATTATTGTCCTCGTCTAAACAAATAGTGAGTCAAAGTTGAAAGTGTCTATTGCAAACATAACAGCTAATCCTATTTTCAAACGCCATATTTGCAACAATATTTATTTAAAACACTAATACAGAACGGTCTAATGCTCGCTTAAAGTAATACAAACGTCATCTATATATATAAAATTATTTGTCCTGACTGACTGACTGATTGACTGACTGACTGACCTATCAGCGTACAGCCAAAACTACTGAGCCTAGAAAGCTGAAATTTGGAACATAGGTTTATTTTATAACGTAAGCATCCGCTAAGAAAGGATTTTTGAAAATTTTAACTTTAAAGGGGGGAAATGGGGGGAGGGAGCTTTTAATGAAACTCTTTGTTCTTTAAAGTTAGAAACATGAAAATTTAAATTACAGCTATTGAGCATAAATAAATAATGACGTATTTCAGGGTTTTTGGATTTTTTACATTTTAAGGGGGGGAAACAGGGGGTAAAAGTTTGTAAGGGACTATCGATTTTTTTGTTCTCTATGAAGTTAGAAACATGAAAATTGGAATTGCAGCTACTGACTACAAATTATTAATGACGTGTTTCAGGGTTTTTGGATTTTCCCGTTTTAAGGGGGAAAATGGGGGGTGAAAATATATTTGGGAGTATTCATGTTTTTGGTTCTCTTTAATGTTAAAAACATGAAAATTGGAATTCCAGCTACTGAGTACAAATTAATAATAACGTGTTTTAGGGTTTTTATATTTTTACATCTTGAGGGGGGCAAACGGGGGTAAAAGTTTGTATGGGAGTATAACTTTGTTTGTTCTCTTTGAAGTTAGAAACATGAAAATTGGAATTGCAGCTATTGAGTACAAATTAATAATGACGAGTTTTAGAGTTTTTGGATTTTCACATTTTAAGGGGGAAAACGTGGGGTAAAAGTTTATTTGGAAATATCGATTTTTTTAAAGGTAGGAACTTTAGAATTGAAATTGTAGGTTCTCATCATAAATAATAAGTGTTTCATGGTTTTTGGATTTTCACATTTTAAGGGGGGAAAACGGGGTTAAAAATTAATAAAAATTAATAATAAATTATTAAAAATTAATAAAAATAAAAATTAATAAAAAATAATAAAAATAAAAATTAATAAAAAATAATAAAAATTAATAAAAATTAATAAAAATTAATAAAGATTAATAAAAAATAATAAAAATTAATAAAAATTAATAAAAATTAATAAAAATTAATAAAAATTAATAAAAATTAATAAAAATTAATAAAAATTAATAAAAATTAATAAAAATTAATAAAAATTAATAAAAATTAATAAAAATTAATAAAAATTAATAAAAATTAATAAAAATTAATAAAAATTAATAAAAATTAATAAAAATTAATAAAAATTAATAAAAATTAATAAAAATTAATAAAAATTAATAAAAATTAATAAAAATTAATAAAAATAATTAAAAATTAAATTAATAAAAATTAATAAAAATTAATAAAAATTAAATTAATAAAAATTAATAAAAATTAATAAAAATTAATAAAAATTAATAAAAATTAATAAAAATTAATAAAAATTAATAAAAATTAATAAAAATTAATAAAAATTAATAAAAATTAATAAAAATTAATAAAAATTAATAAAAATTAATAAAAATTAATAAAAATTAATAAAAATTAATAAAAATTAATAAAAATTAATAAAAATTAATAAAAATTAATAAAAATTAATAAAAATTAATAAAAATTAATAAAAATTAATAAAAATTAATAAAAATTAATAAAAATTAATAAAAATTAATAAAACTTAATAAAAATTAATAAAAATTAAATTAATAAAAATTAATAAATATTAATAAAAATTAATAAAAATTAATAAAAATTAATAAAAATTAATAAAAATTAATAAAAATTAATAAAAATTAATAAAATGTAATAAAAATTAATAAAAATTAATAAAAATTAATAAAAATTAATAAAAATTAATAAAAATTAATAAAAATTAATAAAAATTAATAAAAATTAATAAAAATTAATAAAAATTAATAAAAATTAATAAAAATTAATAAAAATTAATAAAAATTAATAAAAATTAATAAAAATTAATAAAAATTAATAAAAATTAATAAAAATTAATAAAAATTAATAAAAATTAATAAAAATTAATAAAAATTAATAAAAATTATTAAAAATTAATAAAAATTAATAAAAATTAATAAAAATTAATAAAAATTAATAAAAATTAATAAAAATTAATAAAAATTAATAAAAATTAATAAAAATTAATAAAAATTAATAAAAATTAATAAAAATTAATAAAAATTAATAAAAATTAATAAAAATTAATAAAAATTAATAAAAATTAATAAAAATTAATAAAAATTAATAAAAATTAATAAAAATTAATAAAAATTAATAAAAATTAATAAAAATTAATAAAAATTAATAAAAATTAATAAAAATTAATAAAAATTAATAAAAATTAATAAAAATTAATAAAAATTAATAAAAATTAATAAAACTTAATAAAAATTAATAAAAATTAAATTAATAAAAATTAATAAATATTAATAAAAATTAATAAAAATTAATAAAAATTAATAAAAATTAATAAAAATTAATAAAAATTAATAAAAATTAATAAAATGTAATAAAAATTAATAAAAATTAATAAAAATTAATAAAAATTAATAAAAATTAATAAAAATTAATAAAAATTAATAAAAATTAATAAAAATTAATAAAAATTAATAAAAATTAATAAAAATTAATAAAAATTAATAAAAATTAATAAAAATTAATAAAAATTAATAAAAATTAATAAAAATTAATAAAAATTAATAAAAATTAATAAAAATTAATAAAAATTAATAAAAATTAATAAAAATTAATAAAAATTAATAAAAATTAATAAAAATTAATAAAAATTAATAAAAATTAATAAAAATTAATAAAAATTAATAAAAATTAATAAAAATTAATAAAAATTAATAAAAATTAATAAAAATTAAATTAATAAAAATTAATAAAAATTAATAAAAATTAATAAAAATTAATAAAAATTAATAAAAATTAATAAAAATTAATAAAAATTAATAAAAATTAATAAAAATTAATAAAAATTAATAAAAATTAATAAAAATTAATAAAAATTAATAAAAATTAATAAAAATTAATAAAAATTAATAAAAATTAATAAAAATTAATAAAAATTAATAAAAATTAATAAAAATTAATAAAAATTAATAAAAATTAATAAAAATTAATAAAAATTAATAAAAATTAAATTAATAAAAATTAATAAAAATTAATAAAAATTAATAAAAATTAATAAAAATTAATAAAAATTAATAAAAATTAATAAAAATTAATAAAAATTAATAAAAATTAATAAAAATTAATAAAAATTAATAAAAATTAATAAAAATTAATAAAAATTAATAAAAATTAATAAAAATTAATAAAAATTAATAAAAATTAATAAAAATTAATAAAAATTAATAAAAATTAATAAAAATTAATAAAAATTAATAAAAATTAATAAAAATTAATAAAAATTAATAAAAATTAATAAAAATTAATAAAAATTAATAAAACGAATAAAAATTAATAAAAATTATTAAACATGAATAAAAATGAATACAAATTAATAAAAATTAAAAAAAAAGGATTGGTATAAAAAAAATTAATGAAAATCAATAAAACTAATAAAAATTAATAAAAAAGGAAGTCGCGAGCAAAGCCGCGGGCAATAGCTAGTTTATTATAAAACTCAACAATATGTTCAATTATTCGGAAAATATTTAATCATAGCCTTCTAGATCAATATATATAAATCAAATGTAAGCATGTTTATATATCCTATAAGGTTGTTGGCATATTCATCCCTATTTAGAATTTACGAATAAAATCTATCAATCGTCTACAACTCATAGGTTACAAAATATACAGGGTAATCAATTTTTGTGAAAATTTTCGGAAAAATTATATATTATCATAGTAGATATAAAAAAGCAAAACTTTAGGCATGGAGACAGTCTTTAGCTTTATATTTTATCATTACGAGTATACAGGGTGATTCTTAACACGGTATCAGACCCAAGTCGATTTAAAATGCCTTGGTTGTGTCGATTACAACAAGCTTAACGTCTGAAGTGAAAAATTACGGAGTTACAGGATGTTAAATATTATCTATATTTCCAAGTTTAAATCATTAAATACTTAACAAAACGACTTGCATGCCTTTGCATAATGAAAATATAAAAACAGGTAGGTTATTCGAAAATTACGAATATTTTATTACCCTATATTCATATCATATTGTTTTGAGAAGCCCTTGAAAAATCAAGAGAGGAACAGGTAAGCTGTAAACTATAAAAATATCAACAAATGTTTCGTGAAAATTAAATTACAATAATATGTCTGCTCGACTTATATTAAATATTTGAAACCAATAACATGAAATAGTATATTACATTACGATTGTGGAAAGTGACATTTTTCACACGAGTGGGAAATATTGTCGCACGAGGCGCAAGCCGAGTGCGACTATCACACGAGTGTGGAAAATCACTTTTCACACAAGTGATGTACAATATTTTTCCTACGACCACAAAATAATATCATCAAAAAAATGTAAAACCAAGGTTATTATTACTATAATAATTAAAATGTATTTAAAAAAATAATCAACAATACTAATCGTATTTATTCAATTTTCATATTTTTTAAACAAAAAAAAAAACTAGAAAAAAAAACAAAAAAAATTTCTGCCACGCCAGGATTTGAACCATCGATTGAACGCGGTCGAAAAATGGCAAAGTTGATAAGTTCGACGTCCTAACCACCTGAGCTAATAGCCCTTGTGTCAACTGAATGATCTAATCGATTATGTATTCAACCAGAATAAAGAGCAAACATTATTTTAAAATTATTTTAATAATAATTGTTAAAGATAAATATCTAGGATCTAATTTACAACAATTTCAATAATTTAACAATCATATCGATTTTAGTATTAATATGGATATTACATAGATCAAAATGGAAATTAGCTGTTTGACATTTTGTGACAACTACTGCGGAAAGTAACATATTCTCACTCGGGTAGAAAGTAAATTCTTATTCATACGCGTGTGATATAGGGCACTTTCCATAGGACTATATAGTGTGATATGTGTCACTTTCCTAAGTGGTCGTAGGAAAATACTATTTCTTATATGAATGAGTACCAATAAGTAGATATGACATTTATACTTCATTGTGTGCATAACTATTACTTAATGGATTTCCTAGAAGAAAACTCGCAATGAAACAGTAGTTAAGAAATGGATAATTTCCCAGATTTTTCTGCTCATTGACTACTTCATTCTGAGGCGCCCTTAAGCGGCGGGTCCTTTTTGCCCACAAATCTCTGTTTTCTACCTGTGTATGTAAAGGGGTGCATTAATCTTACTGGTATTTTGCCCACAGTAGCATTCAGGTACCTAAACCCGCAAATTACATCCGCCCACAAATAGGTACCTACCTGATTATTAATAATTGAAGCGCTCGGGGGAAAATAGTAATAAGCAACATTTTATTTAAATACAGCTTTTTTATATAAAATGTTTACTTGAAAGAGTAACAATTAAGTCACAGGAAACTTACTTATAGCTATTCATTGATAAATGGCGCCACTATAACATAGTTACCTTTTTGAGGCATTCCAAAACAACTGCATTTTTTATAACAAGAATATAACAAGCTGCATAATTTCAACATGTGATGAAAGAATCGGGAATGTCGACAGTGAAGATGAAAGCCCCGAAAAATTTTAAAACTTATACATTTCACAATGTTTTGATTATTTTTCATCTATTTTAAAATAAAAGTATATCTAAATAATTTAGCAAACAAAAAAATAACAAGCCATATTTTTTAAGGTTTTTGATTTTTTTTTTTGAAAACTATAATTCTTAATTTCTTGGTATATATTTTAATTAAACAATAAAACTGTTTGTACAGAAAAGAAATTAAACAGATATTTCTTAAGGTCAAATTTCAGGATTTGATTAAAAGCTTTAAGTAGACTTATCTCAAAATTAAATGAATGTGGCTTATTACTATTTTCCCTCGAGCGCTTCAATTCTAATAGGTACTTACTTTGGGTGTTTACTGTTTATATTTCAGTCAGTTTTTATACGTTGATGATTGTAATTCGAGTGTTTATAAACAATAATTATTTCTATAATGTCAGCTACATTGATTAAAAGCACACGCGGGAAAGATGTACTCCTTTTGGAGAATTTTACGTTTGCCAAAGATAGAGAAATGAAAAGTGGAGAAGTTTCTTGGAGATGCTCCCAAAGAAAAACAAATGCTTGTAATGCCACTGTATTTACAATTGGTCCTGAACTTTTAGTAACCAGAGGCAACCTAATTCATAGCCATGAAGCAAATGAACCGAAATTAAACAGGAAAATTATTTCTAATTCTTGTAAGCGAAAAGCAGTTGATGATATTTCGGAAAAACCTTCTAAAATTATCCGTAAAGTACTTGCTACTAATTTACCAGAGTCACTAACTACAATTGATGTGTCCTACATAAGAAAAACTATATACAACAGTCGTCGCAAAATACTACCAGGTCCATTACCTACAAATATACAAGAAGTGCATGATGCAGTTGACTTATATTCTAATACATTTAAAACCAGTAAAGGTGAACATTTTCATTTAATAAATAGCAGAGAAAATAATAATATTGTATTTACATGTGAGACAAATATTCGTACTTTGTGTAAAATGAACGTCTTGTATATGGATGGAACATTTTCGTATTGTACAAAGTTTTTCCTAGAATTATTTACCATTCATGGGCTGTGTAATGGACACTATGTGCCCCTGGTATATTGTTTATTACCAAACAAATCTACCGATATATACAAACATTTGTTTTCGTTATTGCATTATAAAATTTTGGAAACTTACAGTATTGCTTTAAATCCATCTAAAGTGTTCGTTGATTTTGAAATAGCAATTCATAAGGCGTTAATTTATATGTGGCCTAATACTGTAATCAATGGCTGCCGATTTCATCTACATCAAGCGTGGTATCGTAAAATTCAGTCTCTGGGATTAATGACTGAATATACAACTAACAGTGATACCGGAAAATGGCTTAAAACATCATTTGGGTTGACATATTTAAACGCCGATGAAGTTGCAGACTGTTTTGTGTTTGACTTAATGGCAAGTAAACCAGAAAATGCCGTTCTCGATAGGTATGCCGATTACCTATTAGAAACATATATTGAAGAAAATTCTACATTTCCTCCAAGTATATGGGCAGAAAAACAGCTTCAATTACAAAAACTACAAATGCCTGTGAGTCGTTTCATTCAAGGTTTAATTCTTCATTCTAGTGTACACATCCTTTTGTATATATTTTTATAGAAAAGCTTAAAGACTATCAAATCGACACGTATGTCACAATACAAAGCTTAAGTATACCTAAGAAAATCAAAGACAAAAGTGTAAAACAAAAAATTCAGTGTTTAGAAAAATTTATACAGCGATTTGATCTGCAGCAAATCAGCAGATTAGAGTATATAAAATTTGTATCACATTTATCCCTCCCAGTTGAAAAATATGTAAATAAAATATAAATATATAAAAAATATAATATAACTTATGTATACTTACTTTTTTATAATAATAAAAATTAGTGTTTAATATAATTTTTAGTTTAATTAATAATGTGTTTTTACTTTTCGATAATATATAAAAAATAATAAATGAAAGATATATCTATTATGATTTATTCAGTTAGAAATAAATTTGGGCAAAATACCAACAGGATTAAGATGACCTTTTACTTGCTGTGGGCAAATTACCTATAGGATTAGCAGGTTTAAATATTTTGTGGGCAAATTACCTCCGTCCCCATTAAGGAGGTCCTTTCGCCACCAATGTTAAATAAAAAATATTAGATTATGACTAAAATTATTTTTTTTTCTAATAGCTGAAGTCCTTATTTATCTAATAGTGAACTTTTAACTATACCTTACTGTGCAAATTTTTAAAAATTTTTTTTTTAAATGTATTTGTACAGTGTCTTACGAGAAAGTAAGACTTATACAACAATTTTCAAATTATAATTGAGTATACTATTATTTATTGATTAGATGGAGTAGAAAAAAACTAAAAATAAGGTTTTTGAAATATTTAGGTTCTGTTTTCTACAATAAAATATATACGTCACCGTGGAATTTATTGAGAAATTAATATTAAAAAAATCACAAAAAAATGTTCAACTAGGTTGCTTGAAATTTTTTTTAAATATTGATTTCTCAATACGAGTAAATTCCACGGTAACCTATATATTTTATTGTAAAAAACAAAACCTAAATATTTCAGAAACCTTATTTTTATTTTTTTTCTACTCCATCTAATCAATAAATAATAGTATAATTCGAAAATTGTTGTTGAGGTCTTACTTTCTCGTAAGACACTGTACAAATACTCACATTTAAAAAAAAATCTCAAAAATTTGCACGGTAAGGAATAGTTAAAAGTTCACTATTAGATAAATAAGGACTTCAACTATTAGAATAAAAATAAAGTTTAGTCATAATCTAATATTTTTTATTTAACATTGGTGGCGAAAGGGGTGGCGAAAGGACCTCCTTTTAATATTTATTAATTGCTTATGAATTTGTGTTTAAATTATACTGAAGAACAGTATTTTAGGGTGATTTCGTTCTGCTGATTTCAAATGTAACACAAATTTTACCTAATTGGCTCTACTTTTTAAGATAAAGTCAACCAGTTAAAATAGAAAAAAGAAAACATGTAATAATAAGAACTTCAGGGGGTGGGTGGCTCAGTGGTAGAGTCTCTGTCTGTGGATACAAAGGTCCCAGGTTCGAATCCCACCGTTGGCCGGGATTTTTTTATTTAATTTATTATTTAAAATTAATTCTGATGCCTTGGTAGGATTCCCCACTCGACCATTCACTGTTGGGTTCTAATTAACAGTGCTGTTCCTAAAGTGGCGCTGGGAAACAGTAACAAAGCCTTAATAGAAAACAAGGCTAATGACCTTAGCAGTCGATGCCGATGACACCAAATTTAAAAAAAAAATACTTTGGCACTCTGGGACTGCCGCGGTAAAGCTATTGCATAGCATTTTTTATCAACTTATGCAATTATAATTATTTATTTATTTTATTTATGCGGTGTTTTTTTCTTTGATATTAATTCAAGTTTTTTCTTTGATATTAATTCAAGTTACACTTTTTGAGCGTGGTGACCGATAAGAAAACAATTTTTTTTTCTTTTATTGAATAAATGAGAAGTTAATATTGTTTAAAATATTTTTATTATTTTACAATACATGTAGGTTATTCAGGAATTTTAACATTGAAACTATAGGTTTATGGTAACTGAAATAAGAAACATAAGTTTGAGACTTGATATCCTCTAAATATCTGAAAAATACCGCGTCAATGGTGGTCCCATATTTTGTTGTGGATTCTTGTGGATCATTATTCATTTTCAAATTAAATTTTTCCGAAATTGTGTCTAAAAGAGATAGAAACAGTTAGCAGCAGCTAGTCTACACGCATACGTCTAGTCGCACGTACACAAACACCGTGCCGAAGTCTGCCGAACTGAAACGACGTTAGACGATGCACGGCTTTCAACGCCGCACCGCTGTGCCGGTTGAAGTGGGGAATGTGAGGTTTATTTTCGTTACGGAATTTCTGTTTCGATTTTTATTCGATTTTTTTTTAATTTTTTTTTTTCGTTTTTTTTTTTGATTTTTTTTTTATTTTTTCGATTTTTTTTTGATTTTTTTTTTCAATTTTTTTCTATTTTTTAAAATTTTTTTTTCTTTTTCGATTTTTTTTTTATTTTTTTCGACTTTCTTTTTTATTTTTTTCCTCTATTTTTTTATTTTTTTTTTTTTTCGATTTTATCGATTTTTTTCGATTTTTTTTTATTTTTTTCGATTTTTTTCGATTTTTTCGATTTTTCCATTTTTCCATTTTTCCATTTTTCCATTTTTCCATTTTTCCATTTTTCCATTTTTCCATTTTTCCATTTTTCCATTTTTCCATTTTTCCATTTTTCCATTTTTCCATTTTTCCATTTTTCCATTTTTCCATTTTTCCATTTTTCCATTTTTCCATTTTTCCATTTTTCCATTTTTCCATTTTTCCATTTTTCCATTTTTCCATTTTTCCATTTTTCCATTTTTCCATTTTTCCATTTTTCCATTTTTCCATTTTTCCATTTTTCCATTTTTCCATTTTTCCATTTTTCCATTTTTCCATTTTTCCATTTTTCCATTTTTCCATTTTTCCATTTTTCCATTTTTCCATTTTTCCATTTTTCCATTTTTCCATTTTTCCATTTTTCCATTTTTCCATTTTTCCATTTTTCCATTTTTCCATTTTTCCATTTTTCCATTTTTCCATTTTTCCATTTTTCCATTTTTCCATTTTTCCATTTTCTTTTATTGAATTAACGAGAAGTTAATATTGTTTAACGCCGCCGCACCGCTGTGCCGGTCGGAGTGGGGGGTGTTAGGTTTTTTTTCGTTACGGTCGTTACGGAATTTCTTGATTCGGTCGCCGCACTCAAAGCCCGCGATAAAAGCTATGCAATAGCTTAAATAAAAGACATTAGTTTATTTATTTAATCAGTTTTGTCTGTGTCACTAAAAAGCTGTATTCTATAAACAATGAAAAATATTGATACATTAATAAAAAGATTTTTTATATTTTTTTTAAGACTGGTATTATGTCTTTCGTAGAATTCTATACGAAATAGAGTACTGATTTTGAAAATAAATTTGAACCATTTCAGCACGTCGTTGAACCGTGTAGAGATGCCATAATGTAATGCTGTAATGCAAATATTAACTAAATATGTTTGTCAAATATACTACCTGTTGGTCTATCAATTTCCTCTTGAGCTGTTAGTAAACATGAGTGTAGCCGAAGGGTGAACCACTCTGAAATACTGGTACGTTTTTACTTGAAGTCACTACAATTTTTTTTTTTTTAATTTCAGAAATCATGGCCGACTCCATCACCGAAATCACTTCTCAGTTGAAAAATATAAATGCAGCAGCTTGCAGATCAAAATACACCAGAACAGTGCAAAAAAGGTATAAAATTAAGTTTAGGCGAAATTACAGAAATCCTATAAAATCAATTTCAGATGATTTCTGAAATATAGATACCTTTTGACTTTAGTGGTTTACCCAAAGGCTAGAGCATAACTATTGAAAACTTCTTTACAAGGTGATTTATTTTAACGCCTTGAGCCAGTCCCAGAGAACATTTCTATTATTTACAAACAAAAACCAAGATATATTTGGAATTCACTAATATATCCCTGACAGCTGACTTTTTTCAATTTGTTCCCCAGTGTTATAAATTAATTTTTTCCAGATTAATGATTTCCTTGGTCCTTAGCTCAATTTCTTGCAATTTGTTGATAATTTGGTAGAAAAGCTTATTTGAATTTTGAAAACTAAATCATCGGCTAGTTTTAAGGTTATAAACTTTTCCAACACCTAGTCGAGGCACAGTTATTTGTAAAATATTATATTACGTCCAATAAGAGGCACTTAGAATACAGGCAACATCTTCAGCAACTGATTTTCCTTTTTTGTCATATATTTTAAACTTTTCAATTAATTCATTTTTAATGTTATTATTATTGTTTATTTTGTTGACATAACCGTACATAACCAAACTATTCTTCTTCTTCCTTTATTGGGCTATATCCCACAGGATAATTTACCCAGCCAACAACAGGGAGAGTATCCTTGTCTTGCTCTCAGCAATTGGATACCCTCTATTAAGAGCAATCCAGTCCCTTCTGACGACACACCGCACGGATCTACGACCTCCCCTTAAAGTATTTGGAACCTTGTTCGCTACATAAATTTGGCAACATCGTTTGTCGCGAGTTAAAGAATAATCATAGGATTTGGGTAAGGTCCGATTACAATTACATGAACACAGGTATATCATCAATTATTGGCGAATTCGTTGGCTATCGCCGCCTACTCGGGGTTTAGTGGCTTGTTAATATTATAAGAATGTAGAAATACTATTTTTAAACCAAACAACTCAAATATTTTTTATTTATTGATAGTTATAGATGATATACAGGGTGCCCAGAAATTAGACGGTCATATTTTAACAGCGTAATTTTCATCCTAAAATAGTAGTAAAAGTTCATATAAACATAGGTCCGAAAACGTTTCTTTTCCGAGATACAGGGTGTTAAAGGTGAAGTCCTGATACCACACTTTTGTAAATATTTTCTAAACATTTAAAGATAATAAGATAAAATTTGGTACAAATACTTACCTTTTAACGCTCCATTTATTGGACTAAACCCCAGTTTTTGATCATCTTCTTAGGTGGGTAAATTAGGGGGAGCACATGGTAAAATTGCTTTAAGTTTTTTTTGTTGATAGTTTTTAACATTTTTGACTATAAAATTTGGAAAACCAATATTTTCTGTATAATAAAGCTGCATTTGTTGCATCTCGCATGTTACCTTATTCGAAAGTGTAAACAACAATTAGTAGGTCTGTACAATCAAAAACATTTTTGTTTAAATTTTGGAAAACCGGACGCTAAAGAAATTTTAGAAAATATTTACAAAAATGTGCCATCTGGACTTCACTTGTAACCCCTGTATCTCAAAAACGAAACGTTTTCCTATGTTTATATAAACTTTTACTGCTATTTTTAACAGACTTCAAAAAACGAGGAGGTTCTCAATTCGTCGCAATATTTTTTTTAATTTTTTTTTATATGTTCAGCGATAATTCTTTAACTCGGTATCCGATTTCAATGATTCTTTTTTTGTTAGAAAGGGGGTACTTCAGGGGTGGTCCCATATAAATTTGGTCAAAATCTAATGATTGGGTTTATGAGAAAATCCTCAACCTCTTCATTTTTTAGGTATGTTTAGCGATAATGCTTTACCACCGTGTCCGATTTATGATTCTTTTTTGTTAGTAGGGGGGTACTTCAGGGGTGGTCCCATATTAATTTAGTTAAGATGTGGTGACGGCATCTGCATGTTTTTAAATTCGGTTTTTTCAATTTTTAATTTCTAATACTTTCTAATTTCGGGACACCCTAAATATTGGAAATTTGAAATAATAGTTATGACGTAGCGGTGTTCTTCTAATTGTAATCGGACCCTAGGTATATAGATATACGGAAAGTGATGAATTGGAGATAGGTAAATTGTACTTATTGTATTAAAGGAACAACAAATATAAGTACAATTAAATAAGTATATTAATAAATTAGATTATTAAATTAAAAAAATAACTATTAAAACGCGAAATGTTAATTTTTTCTCTTTTTCAACACAAAATATACAATACAAAATTTTCTCTTGGTAGTAGGTGGTTTTTGTGACGGGACAATTATGATGCTTTGCATCTCATGAATTAAAGCTTATTCTCTTTTAATCTTAAGGTGATCACACCTCTTATAATTTTTGGACAAGAATATTTCAAAATATTTAAATTTTGGCAAAATAAATTAGGCAATAATATCTAGAATATGCATATATTTTAATTCCTTCCAGTTTCCGAAAAAAACTAAAATGGCGTTAATTTTGAAATATCATAATGAAAATAAATGCATGCCTCGACAGCACTATTCTTAATATAATCCCCAAATTTAAGCTCCTAATGTCTTGTTAATGATTTCTTAAAATTCGCCAAAATTAGTGGCTAAAACGCCTCGTTAAGTGCTATCTTCTGGTGTAAACTGGTGTAAATTGTTGCAAGAAACGAATAATGACAGAGTGTACGATACCATAGTTACAAACGCGTTACACCAGAAGGTAGCACTTGACGATGAGTTTTAGCCACTAATTTTGGCGAATTTTAAAAAATCATTACCAAGACATTAAGAGTTTAAATTTCGGGATTATATTAAGAAGAGTGCTGTTGAGGAATGCATTTATTTTCATTTTCATATTTGATTTTTTTCTCGGAAACTGAATTTTTCGATTTTTCGATTTTTCGATTTTTCGATTTTTCGATTTTTCGATTTTTCGCAATAGCTTAAAAATTAATATCTAATATTTACGCCAGCCGGGAACATTTGTGATACCAATTTATTAGAAGCCAGAGGAAGCTCTTCTAGTTCTTGTATTGCATAAATGTTCCAGTCCGCAGACGTATATTTAACTCCGCTTCATACTAATACGAATAGGGTTGGATAAAACTTTCCATGGCTATAACGCCGTACCGCTGTGCCGGTCGGAGTGGGGGTGTTATTTTTTTTTCGTTACGGTGTTACGAAATTTCTTAATTCGGTCGCCGCTGAAAGCCCGCGATAAAAGCTATGCAATAGCTTAAAAATGTAAAAGCAATTTAATCCGCTTCCCACTGTATATTAAATTAGAGTTATTTTGTAGGACGATGAGAAAAGCATTTCATTCAGGTTTTCAAGACTATCAACTTAAACTAAACCTGCTATATCTACTAGATGGTACCGACAGACTTGAAAAATTTAAATTATCTACCAAAAATGAAGATGCTGCCAATTTTGATGATGTCGTTTATGAAACAACAAAAGACACCACTTTAGTTCAAGCAATACATTTTCCGGAAATAGATGTTGACCAAAAAATAAATAAATTTAATTTGTTCAAATATTTAACAGATTTTCAAAATGTTAAATTTAAAAGTGACAATATTCGAAATGTCATTATTTGCATATATTGTAAGTCACCTGAAAGTATAAACAAATTTCTGAGTAACGAAATTCAAAGATTTGTTAAAGAAAATTCGGTTGTTCCTTTTGAAGATGTTAAATGTTACTCTTTTGATCAAAATGAAGATCTTGAAAAACACATTTCTGAAAATAAACCTGAGATTCCCGAAAATGTAGTTAGATCCAGTTTAGGTAAATTATTACTTGTACCAATATCTGAGAATGATTTGGACAAAAAAATACAAAAATTAATTGAAAAAATGCAAATAGTAAGTCATGTAATGTCCCCACTATTAGGTATGATTATTATTTTGGATAAAATCAAAACGTGGTATAATGCTTCAGAAGGAACTTATCTTACTGAAAAAAATTTACTAGCATATATCGCTGAAATTAATTGTACAATTTACATTGATTCTAAAATAAAAGCCTCTTCTGAATCTTTGGAAGAAATAGCTTTTAAAGATGAAATATATTCATATTTTTCTAATAATATTGATAATAATAATTTACTTTTAATAAAAATTGAAAACAAAGAATCCTATAAAGGGTACGAATTAATAATTTGGAAACTTTTATTAGAAAAATTAAAGTCTGAAAACAAAAACGGAACTAACAAAGCAGAATATGAATTGCTAGAAAAAATGTTATTTGTAGATCCAGAAGTACCATTAAACCATATTACAAGAAATATAATCGAATCATTTGAATTACCGAAATACAGTTGTTTAGTTATCCCGATTTTTGATGACTTTTTTCAACTGTTTTATATTGATA